>JAEIIL010010412.1:0-23914 GCA_018905715.1 Drosophila lini | reverse complement strand
AAGTGATTTAAAAAATGTAATATAAATTTAAAAATATTGTTAAGTAGTATTAAAGTAACTACCGTAAATTTCGTATTTTGAATTTATCTGCCAATTTTGTTCTATTATTTTCAGTGTGAACACTCTGCACTCTGCGTGATGGGCAGCGATATATATCGATAACTCAGCTGGGCGCTCTTACATATCGCAAGAAGAAGAGGAAAAAAATAGGAAATCTAGTTATAACATTTAATGAATTAAAACAAACACCAGCTGGCCATGTTGCGATCGAGGATTTCCTGCGCATTCCCGCCCAGAAGATGGATGTCTTACTTCTCCCCGGAATTCACCAAGCTAGCGAGCGAAGGCCCGGCAAAGTTCGCGGCCACCAGCAGTCATGCGGTAACGAATGTAGACCTGGACCTGTTCGTCAATCCGGATAATCGGCCAATGGATCTGGTGGATCGCCTGCAAAAACTAAGGTAGCTTTCACATTTTTCACTGAGACCCAAACTGATAAAGCTATGTATCTTTGCAGGAAACAAAAGGAGGCCAGTCTGGTTCCCCTCTTGCCGAGTGTTCTGGTCAAGCAACTACTGGACTCAACGAATCCCAACGAGGCGATATCCGTGCTGCGTAATCCCACCCAGTACGGCCTGTTCCTTGACCATTTTTCCGGCTGCTTTCTAATGGACGTCCTCCTACACACGGGACACGCCGTGGAAGCCGCCCAGGTGGCCGCTCTTGTCGTGGAAAGGGGCTTATGCAACAACGAGCTGGTCGAGGCGCTGGCCCTCCAGTCGTTCCACGCCTTTGCCAAGGACTTCAAACCCTTTGAGTCCTCCCAGCCTCCAGCAAAAGCCTCGGATGTGGAAAAGGTCCGTGTTAAATTTCTGCGCAATTATCCTGAAGATGCCAGCGAAAACACTGAGGAAAAGAAACTGGGGCAAGCCATGATCCGACTGGCGGCAGCCGGCGAGGGTTCCCTAAAAGAGCTTAAGCAAAACATTGCCCTAATTGGCTTTGTACTCACCGGACAACTATCTGAAGCCTCCAGTTATCTGGCCAAACACAGCGCGGCACTGCATAAGGAAATTCTAACTATTGCCCAAAGTGTGGCTGAAAGCCTCAAGCTTGAGGGTTCCGAAGAGTTGATTAAGTCCCTGCAAGAAGCAGCAGAGAAGAGCGCAAAGTCCAACGCCATCCAAGAACTGCTAGAAGGCAGCGTCAGGCGGAGCTCCGAGAAGTTTGAGCCCAAGCTGCTGGCTGAATACGAAGAGAGCTACAAGGACTGGGCCGAAAAGTTCGACGATGCTGTGAAATATCAACTGGAGACCCAGAGTCTTGACCAGCGTAGGCAGAGCATTAAGAAGACGCTCAGCGAGCTGGAAACAAAGCGTCAGAATCTGTGGTACTTTGAAAACAAGGACGACATCGACATTCAGATCTATAAGAAGAAGGTGTACTATCCGAAGCGCTGGTTCGGCAAGAAAAAGAAGCCCAAGGCAGTGGATACCTTCTATGTGCCGCCCACCATCACGCACCACCAGAACGCCTGAGACCCCTGACAAAACAAGTTAGATCCAATTGTTTTTAAGCTTTAATTAAACTACTGGAGAGTTAATCCAAATTCAAATGTTGTTTCTTTTCTCGAACGTTAAATTGTTTAAAATTACCATAACGTAACATTGAGGGTCACAGTTATATTCATTCCATCTCTCAGTTTACAACATTTTTTTTTATAATTTTTTCATTTTTTCTTTGGAGTTTTCCATAAATTTTTTGCAATTTCTTAAAAGCTAATCGTCTGTCATTTGTGCATGGCCGGGGGCAGAGCAGTTTTTAAAACCCGCTGCCCTGGTGCTGATGGGGATAGATTAATGGGCGACGGCATGTCGTGCCTCTTATCCTGTATGGTTAGTGGCAAGAACTGCTGCTGCTTCTTTTTCCGGTTCATATTAATGGGATGGGTGTTGTCGTTCTTGCCGAACAGAATGGTCAGGTGGACAGTACAGAAGATTCCCAGGCTCTGTGTTGGGCGAGAAAGCGGATTTAGCATTAGGTAATCGCAGGTGCGTAGTGCAATCTCACCTGGATAATGGCTATAATGGCAGCGCCAAACGCGGTGATCAGTAGGCGGCTCTTTATCTGCTCCGATACGACGGCCAGGCAACCGCGCTTGTAGTGCGTATCACAGGCCGACTCGTAGGCGTGCTCCGGACGGGAGCAGCAGGACCAGGGCAGCGAAAGTCTGCGGTAATCAAGAGGTCCGTCCACACCGCAGCATTGTAGCTTGAAGGGATTTAAAAGCAGGGGGAATGTTAAAAAGATTATTATTTTATTTTAAACTTTCAAATTTAAAGACAAGACTTTGCTACTTTGGAGAAGTTCCTAAAGGTAACCTTAATTCACGAAATTTAAAGAAATTTCTTCAATTTTATAAAATAAATATAGATTACTAAAAATTATAACAAAATAATTAAAAAACTAAAGCTAAAATTTGGTACCCATATCTTTTGAAAATTTGTTTAATAAATAAATAAAAACTTCGGCTCAAAGTTAAGAATATATATTCCGATTTCTCACTTCTGTTGCGTATTTTGAATGGTATTCGAGTCAGGTAAGCTCACCTGCGATTGCATCCGATTCCACAAGTGTAAATTATCAACCTTGGTGCGCGAAAACTTGTCCAAGAACTCGACAAAGGAGTCGTCGATGAAGATCTCTACGGATGTGGGAAGATTCTCTCGCATGGCTAAGGACCAGCCGCAGATGATGAATTGAACACATATGCAGGCCACCAGCAAGGCTGCAAACTGGGGATAACCAATCGTATATAAGTTGTCAATTGAGGACGAAAGGACTTCACACCACTCCCAGTCCCAGTCCCAGTTTCAATTCATTTACCATTCCCAGGAGGCAGCGCTTGCGCTGGTTCGTGGCCTGGCAGCCCATCCAGCAAAGGATGAAGGTGACGGGTCCCAGGCAAAGAAGGATCGCTGCCGGGGCCCACAGCTTGTTCTGCACGATGCCATAGTAGACCGAGTGGCCCCAGAGCAGCGATGTGCCCAGGAATATCTGTGCAGCTCCAGTCAGCTGAAAGAGTTGAAAAAGTTAATCACAGTTCGTGTTCGTTTTCGGGTGCGGGAGTCCTTGGCCGCTATCGCAGGCCCTCCCTGTTCGGTGTCCTTGGCGAGGCTTTAACTGCACTGTGTGTATTCGGGATGCTGCCACTATGTACACTACATACATACATCACAAACAGTACATGTACATACGTACATATGTACGTTTACTCCCTTTTGACGTCACGCTACGAAGCCTGATGTGCACGCATGTGTGTATGTGTATGTAGTGGGCTCAATTGTACATGCTTAGGCGCAGCTTTTAAGTAGCTCAAGGTCACTTGAAGTCGGGACCCGCAGCAGAGGCAGAGCGTGAGCCAGCTTCGCGTTTACACAAAGCCGTACATAAAAGGATGCGCAATTCTACATGGGAAACATGTACATCATACATACATACATACATATGTGCAGGCTTACATATGTATGTATGTAAATATGTACGTACATAAATAGTAAAAAAATGCACTTGTGGGATATGTATCAATAAATTTGTCTACATGACTCGATGTTGTACATCACTTGACGGATTGAATTGACATACTTTTAACGCAAAATGAATAAACAAATTAAAGAAAATCGATGAATAGGAAGGATTTCTTTCATGAAGTGCATTCTTTACCAGGCCGAAAAATGCAAATTACTTGGCAACTCACACGCACACACACATGCACGCATACATGTCGCAATGGCGACGCTGCCTTTACGAATTTACCTTATGTAATTTGACAAGTAATTATGCCCTCGTTGGGCGATTGCATACCAATGCAAGGTGGAAATGTGTGCCAACTTACCGCCAGGAGAAACACATAACTGTAAACCAAATATTTAAAACATTTAATTTTCTTTGGCAGAGCCATGGTCATCCGTTATCCGTTGACCGTTATCCGCTATCCGCTGCTGCTATCCGTGGACCGCTGTTCTGCTTTTATCCGCCTATCCCACTTCTTAACGTTGCAATCACTGAACTCCAATTAGCAATTTGTCTTCGTGCATATGTTGCAGTGTATATATGTGGGGGGTTGTGTATGTGTGTGCGTTATGTTGTGGCCTTTATTGTGATTTTTCGGAGTCGAGCTTGGCTGGAGTTTTTCTCGAGTTTTCAGTTCGCAGTGTTCATCACATCACTAAATGCCTCGTCGCTCCTGGATGCTGCTGCTGCTTGCCCACTTGGCCGACATAGTCGCGAAATAGCGCTCCCGGAACCCGTTCCGATCCAACCTATCAGATGCAATTTTTAACTAAAAATAACAGTTAACGTTAACTCCAAGCGACTCGCAAATCGTCCGCAGTCGAAAATACGCACTCGACGGTCTGACCAAATAGCTCCTTGTTTTGTTATACTTCAAACGACCAGCAGTGCGAATATTATCTATAACCCGCCTTCAGTCGCCATCGAAAGCAATCTCAGCAATCGCGCCACCGATGACAGCGCCACATAGGCGCCAAACTTCGTTACTATTTAAAAGCATGCTTGAAAAAGTCAGCTTACAGCTGAAGCTTAACGCGGTTTCATTTCCTTTAGGATTACTTTTCTTAACTCTTTTGTTGCTCAAATAAATTAGGATATTACTTCCACTTTCAATTAGAATATTTACATATCGACATTATCGGTCTTAGAATTTACGAATATTTTAAGCTTTCGCTTCGTGGTATTTTAATACCCACCCACTATGGGCCTGCCAATTTGGTGTGAAAAATACAAAGCTTTTTCTTTTGCAACATTGGTAAAATACCAAAACTGTAACGAATTTTCCGAGCACGAAAAAAGCTTGAAGAATGGGGAAAGTCCGCCATTTAACGGTCTTAAATTCATACAATTTTTAAAAAACAAGAACTTACCATCTCAATATAAATTTGTACACAAAACACAAAAACTTCAGTTTAACATAAAGTATATATTTCTACAAAATTGCTTGAAAAAGTATATATAAACAAAACGGAAATGCTTTTCTGATTTTATTACGAGCTTTGCGAAGTTATACTGTACAAGTGGACACACTTTTATGTTTTTCTTGATCCTAATAGAGGAGGGAATATCTCGTGGAAAATCTTAACGTGAAGGAGAGTAAGTATAGTATACAAAATAAATCAAATATTTTTAGGTGTAGGCGGCAATGGATGAAGAGTTTATGCTGAACGACGGGTTGTTGTTGGGTGGTTGGAAATACAATAGAAATTACAATACCTTGCGTATAAAAATAAGCTTAAAACTTAAGTGCTCTCCACTGCGGATGGACCAGCCGTTAAAAGGGAGGAGGGTTCGTAGTGGTAGTGGGTGCATCTAGTGGGTCTTGGGGTTTGATTGAATGTCCAAAATAAAACTTAAATGAGACACAGCAACGCTATTGGCCTCCCTCCGGTGCAGGTGCAGGTGCGGATGTGGGAGCTCTCCAGGTCGCTGGCTGCGGTGAAAGATGTGTGCGTATGATCGAGCAGAGGCGCGTGAATGTGTGTGTTTGCGTAAACTTACGATTTAAATGTACATTTTACATATTTATACAATAAACAATTAAATCTGTTACTCGTTACCGTACAATCGTATATTGTATATATTTAAAAATTCAGGTCTCTTTGCAGTAGTCCGTCCGGCGGATCGGACAGATCTCGGGCAGATCATCGGTTGGTGGTTGCTCAGCCGCTTTATTCGCGCAGATTCTTCGTCAGCAACAGGTTGTTGTGGTGGCCAGACAGGTGACGGACCAGCTCCTGGACCGACTCGAAGCACATGGAGCAGAAGCAGCAGCTGTAGCGATTCTCCGTGTCCGCCCCGTTGGTGGTGGTGATGACATTCCGGTGCACCGAGCACAGATGCTTTAGCAGGTGGGCCTTCTGCTTGAACATGGCCACGCAGAGGCGGCAGGCGAACGGCTTCTCGCCGGTGTGGACGCGCAGATGGGTCTTGAGGTTCCAGGACATGCCGAACTGTTTGCCGCAATACTCGCATCGATACTCACGCACCGAGGACGCGTGCGTATTGCTGCCGGCCAGGTTCGATCCCGTTCCCGAGCCCGAAGCGGACCCGCTGCGCCCCTCCGGATGGTCCAGATTCAGGCTGATGTGCGACAGACTAGAGAGTCGCGACTGCAGATTGGGCATTGCGGACATGGCGGCACTCTGATTGGACTGCCACTGGTACACGAACTGGGGACCCAAATGCATCGGTATCTCGGGACTCTGGGCACGATTTCGCTGCGCCTCCAGCAATTGCTTCCGGTCCGGCGTTAGAGTGTCCCCGTTGAGCGCTCCATCCTCCAAGTGCGACAGCATATTCTTCTCCGATCCGAAGCCGGAATGGGGCGATGACGTCGACTTGACCAGGCGGAGTTCCTCCAACAAGTTGTGCTGGTAAGATGTGAATGGCTGGTTGTCGCTCTGCGTATTGTGGAATCCGGGTCGACGCTTTCTGTGCGGCGTGACCACATAGTTTTCCGGCGAGCTGTTGATATCGGAGCCATCCGACAGCGGCTTCATCACGTCCTTGTGCGAGTCAAAGAATAGGCCCTTGCGCTTTGTGCTTTCGCTCGCGCTCACCGCCAGGTCGATGCCGCTGTGGTCTGATCCGGATCCGAGAGCTCGGCTGGCCGAATTCTCGCTCTTCGTCCGCAGGTCGAGGGAAAGGTTGACGGGATTTATAGCTGCTGAACTGTTGTTGTTATTATTATTATTGTTATTATTGTTGTTGTTGTGGTGGTTGTGGTGGTGATGATGGTGATGATGTGGGTGGTGGTTGCTGCTGCTGCTGATGTTGCTGTTGCTGCCGCTGGTACCGCTGGGTGGGGCATTCGAGAGATTTACGATTTCGTCCATGTCTTTGTCGCTCTTATTGTCCTTGTGGGTCGTGCAGTCGTCATCCTCATCCTCCTCCTCCTTGTGATGGATGCTACTGTCGCCCCCGCCGCCACCACCTCCACCTTCGCCACAACCACCACTCCGCTCGCACTCGGGTGCACTCTCGCAATTGTCGCCGGAATGGAAGGCCGCCGAAAAGTCGGCGGCATTGCGCGACTCATCTACACTGTCCACCTCATACTTGAGCGTCTGATCCTGCGCCTCCAAATTCTGCGTGGGCGCAAACTGTTGCTTTCGCCTGTCCGATCGCTCACGCAAGCTGCCGCCGCATTTGCTACTTAGATAGGCGGAGTCGGTGGTCTTCCAGCTGTCCGACTTAATCTGCAGCAGCAGCAGCAGATCGTGCAGGTAGTTCACATCGCGCGAGGTGATGCAAGTCTGGCCGGAGTACAGGAAATCCAGCAGGAATTTAAAGTAGGTGGCATTAACGTCCGGAAAGTATACGGTGGTGGAGCAGTCGCTAAGGTGCGTGTCCTGTAGCAGGTTCCTGTTCGGATGCATAATGATTATTTGAGGGCTCCCCACTATGTGTGTGTATGTCTGGTTAAATCACAAGGGAAACTCACCTTATCAGCGGACTGGCGGCCGCCAGGACCAGTTTATGGGCATGGAGCTTCACTTTGTTCTCGCAGACGATGGTCAGGTCCGCCGGGTGCTCCCCTCTGAAGGCTGCTCCGATTTCCTTGAGTATGCACTCGCCATGCTTGCTGTATTGCAACATCAACATTCTTTGAAACTGCAAGAGGAAAACGAGGCAAAAATATGCCGTCGGAGACGTTAAATTTATGCAGTTTCTTTTCACCCGAGATCAAAAGTATCAAATTGTACATGTCCCACATAGAACCACAAACAACCGATTATGATGAGCCACAGATTGAACTGACTATAGAAAACTACTATGTATTTATTATTTCATATTATAATATATTACTTCTCCAAGATTTTATAGTTAATGAAGTAGTGTGAAAGCTTTAATTCTAATATGCAAGATAAAGTATAATGAAACAATGATATTAAAGAAATTATTTTCCATAAGATTGAGAAGCGAATTAATCCGTAAAATATTCTTAAAAGAACGATCTGTTTTCGACATTATGTTACTTTATGTTAAAATCATACAAAGATATAAACTAAGGACAAGCACAAGATAAACCCTTTTACACTGAAACATTGTTTTAAAAGTAATTTGATCGCATTTCAAACAAACAATTAATTTATAAAGCCCAAACTTTTACTCGTATAACTCTGACTTTCTATAAAAATAAATTATTAAAATACGTACATATATTTAATGACAAGAATTTAACCGATTTAAACTTATAAACTTAATTTCATTTCGATGTCATAATCCAATTTTGAACTTGGAGAAACTGCGACGGATGACATACATAAATTCGATAGAAGTTCTTTCCAAGCGACTTGCGGAAGTTTGAGTTATAGAAGTTGAACTGTGGCTTTTGCGTATTTATGTTTATGGCACTGCAGTAAAAGTAGAGTCAGCGAAATAGAAAGTTTTGGAATGGGAAATGTCTGCATCTGTCTCTGTAGCCTGGCTCTCTGGCTTTGGTATTACACAATCCGCCTTTCACCGAAAGTGTCTCTTCTGCGCCCCGCCGCCGCCCTCCTCACTCTCTCCACGCTGCCACTCTCTTTCAGCGATTGTGTCATAAACGCACACACGGACGGCACCAACACGGGAGCTTGGTATTAGAAAAAGGATCGTGGAAATGGGATTTGGAAAGTGCTTTCCATAACGGTTTTGTGAGACAATACTGAAACTTGAGCGGTGTGTGTGTGCGTTGGCATTAACAAACTCAAACACACACAAGGCAATAGTAAAATGTTTACTAATCAGGTTTTTAGGTTTTTCTGTACTTGGTGTTTTTGTAATACTGCAACCCACAATCGTCATATGGATGTATGTATGATGAATATGTAAGCGATCGTGTGTGTGTACGCTTTGTTGGAAAAGATGAAAGCTTCACTTCATAGAGCACAGTTGCCAAAGAAACGCTCGGCTATGTTGTTGTTGCTGGTGCTGCTGCCTCAAAAAAGCTTTCCCGCCGTTGTATTCATTTTTTGTTGTATTTCGAGTTTGGCGCTGCGATGCGATGAAATTGTTACACTGAAATTCGCTGGCCTGTGCGATTGTATCGGTGTGTAAGGCCTGTGTGTGTGCGAGTAGTGCAGCGCTACTGAAGGGGGCCACCATTATTGTATTGTGCAAGAGCATGGCTTGTAAGCTCTTTGGCGCTCGCGCTTGTGTGTGTGAGTGCCAGTCTGCATGGCCCCACAGAAAACATAAAAAGCGAAGCTAAAGTTCAGCAGCAGCAGCAGATCTCGACAAAAAAAATAATAAATAAATAAAAAAAACTTCAGAAAGATAGTCTTGCTTTTTGTTACGCTCCGCTGCGTCTCCCTCGGCGTCAGCCCCCTCGTCTTGCTCCTTCGCGTGGAGACGAAACGTTCACTTTCAATAAAACTTGAATGACTGGCTTGGCGGAGAGCAAGAGAATGGAAGTGGGAAATGGGAATGGGAATTTGTGTTATTTCTGTTGTTGTTGCTTTTGTATTTTTCATGGGAAGCGAAAGCTGAAAAGAGCATGGATCATTCGCGGGAGTGAGAGGAAAAATGGAGACGGGGAGGAGAAGGGAGCCCAGTCTGGTGTGCTCATTCTAACGCTAGATAAATTCCAGCTAACGGTATTGCCAGAGCGAAATGGATAGTTGATAATCACCATTCACTTTCTACCGCAATTCTTAGCAAGATTTCGCAATCATTGCCAAAGGTGAAAGTTCGCCATGCTAAAAATTGCAGTAATAACCCCTTGAATCATTGGACAAAAACTTTAATTGAGCATATGAAGAAGAAGACAAAGAAGAAGAAGGGATTGTATATCTCCTCGATCTCGTCTCGCACGCTGTGTTTGCATTTCAACATTTCTCCTCTGTTCGCGATACCCGCTCACTCACACACACAGTCGCAAACTTGAAATGAGAATGAAAGGGACAAAGCGGAGGCGATCGAGGGAAGGAGAGCGAGACAAAACAAAACGCGCTAACTCACAATGCGCGCATAAAAATCACCTTTCACAAAAAGCTTTTCTCTCTATGTTTGTGTATGTACATACATATGTACATATATATGTTTTTCGGACAAGAGGAGGGGATATAGAGGATCGGCAGCAACAACACCAAAAGCTAAACAAAACGAAACACTACCATACATATATACATATGTACATATGTATGTACATACAGACAGAGAACGCAATCGTCGAGTATGTCAGTATGTTTCCACACTTTCCGATTTTTGTCGTCGTCATCGTTCCGATGTAATGTGAATGTAAATGTAGTTTTACAATTACTCTTTCCCCGACTTTGTATGGCTGTGTGATAGTGTGCAGATTGCGTGAGTGTTTACGAATATAAAGCACATGTGTCGAAGAGAACGGGAACCGACGGATCGGTTCGAAGGCCTCAAAAGAGAAAGCCACTGGTTTTGAAAGTATTATAAGCTCGTAAAAGGTAAAAAGTTAAAAAGGGAGCGACCAAACTCGTTTTCAGTCCCTCTCTTTCGCTCTCACTCCGCCTTCGCTGTCTCCCTCGCGCTCTTTCCCCTTTCACGAAAGCTCTCTTGCAAAGAAGCACGGAAAATGGCAAAGAGTCGCAGCAAAGAGCCGCCGTCGTCGTTGCCTTCGCCGTACTTGCTGTAAATGCTACACTCGTAAAAGTGACCCAAATTTGAATTACATAACTTTATAAGCGCGATAAAGGCTGCGAAAGATACAGAAAGGCGTTTGAGAATGCAGTTGAAGAGTTTGTCCCTGTCCCCCTTTAGAATGTCCGTATGTTTGGTGTTAGTTTAGATTTTGGTGAAATCAAAGCTCTCCCGCACTTGTGTACGTTTGTATGCGATTGCAGACTACAAACAACAACTACGGCGACATACTGACAGCATATTTTGTAACATCTGCGCGATCGCCCTGTAACCGCATGTCTGTCTGACTGTATGTATGTTTCGTTGTGCTTTTTCACCTTCACTCTTATTGGAAAGCAGTTAAGTTAGTTGGTGTGTGCGTGCGTGCGTGAGTTAATGTATGTCTTCAAATTTCATGACATGCATACGATCGCACTCACACAGAGAGACAAAAGCACGCGATGAAGGTCACTAAGCCTTTCTTGGCTTTACTTTTCGTAGTTTCGTAGTATTAGTTGTTGTTGTTGGTGTTGTTACTGCTAATGATGTTCATGACGACGAAGATTGGATCGCCACGAACCGAAGCTCGCAGCCAGACTTAAATACGATCCAATACGAAACGAAGCGAGCTTGGAATGTTTTCAGTTTTCTGTTTTCTCTACCACTATTAAGTTAGTTTCTGACCTTGGCTGCTTTGTGTGCTTAGGTGCACAAAGAGACACACAGCACACGTACAACAACTAAAAAAGATACCTAAAACAACATCACATCTTTTTATCTGCATGTTTCGCGTCTCGCTCGCTCGCTCGCTCGCTGGCTAGGCGATGTTGCAATGCAAATGATGAAAACCCAACTCACCTCTTTCATTAAGTTTGTTTTCAGCAGTTGGTTAATCCCAAGACGAAGTTATGATTCCAGCTTTAGTTCCACTTTTCACACAACCTGCCGATTTTCCACGTTCTTTAGCTATATTTTAGTTCCTGGCGTTGCGCTCTCACCTACACCCTTCATTAATCATTTTTTGCACACTTTTTGTTTCGTTTGCTTTTGAGGGAAGTACACATTCAGTTTAAGGAAGTGTAATATTCCTTGGTTAATTCTTGATCATTTTCGCAGGGCATCAATGAAGATTGAATTTATCTTTTTTACTTTTGGTTTTTCCTGCTTGCACTGTTACTTTTGCTGCTGCGCTTCCTCTTCTTCTGCTGCGACGCAACGAAAGAAACCAACAACTAACACAGAGACAGCCAAGTCCACAGCAGTACCACTACCAATACCCATGCACGCGATCACACACACTCACGAAAGTTCACTACAACAACATTAACTTTAACTAGGTTGAAGTTTTGTTTTTTTGTTTTTGTTTTATTGCGAAATAAAAAACTTGATTGGTAAAACTTTTTCTGGCGCGAGCGCGGCTGCAAGAGTGGGAGATCCGATCTTGCCTCTCTTTCGCTTTGCTTTTTCTGCTTCCACTTTCAGTTTGCCTTGCGCGCGCGCACGTCTCCGCAAGCTAAATTTTGGTTTTGAAACAGAAACGAAACAAACGGTACGGATGTCAATTTTTGTTGAGCTAACAGAAAACAGCTAAAAAAAGCTCAATTCCAAGGGGAAAAGCTAAGAAGTAAGCAGATTTCTAAAAAATAACTTTTTTTTAAGTATAAAGTATTAAATCGGTCGGGAGAGACGCAGTTTTGTTTTAAATCAACGCGCAGGCACAGACGTCTCCGATCGCTACCCAAACTGAACTGAATAACGAAGTGATACGAACTGAAAGATACGTACGAACGAATTACGAACTGAATACGAACGAATACGAACACGAATACGAATACGAATGCCTCTTTCTTTCTTACAACTTTTGTAACTCACGAGAGAGACTGCCATCGCCTCTGCTGCTATGCCGCGCAATTCAAAGTAAATTTAACTGACATATACTTTTTAATCAAAAACAAACGGTTCCGAATTTAGTGCCAAATTAGATTAAGCTTTTGTTACAATATTCAAAAAGATTAGTAAGTTTTTCTATACGCACTCTTAATTTAAATATCTATTTCTTAAATACTTCACATATTCCTCTTTTGACTGCTTCTTTAAAATTATTTTTAAATACAGCAGTAACTTGCTGTAATGTAAACTATGTTGTTAGCCTTTATTTGTCCTGCATATTATTATAATCTTAATTAAAGGCTGAGAAGCAATAAATTATATGTGTAAAATGTTCAATTTTACGTGTCTTAATGCAGGTGTTCATACATTTGTGTTAGGAAAGTATATACAAATATGCATGAATATGTAAATTTTTTCATAAATACAAGAAATGTTATTATAATTATACATAGTTCATAAAAAATATAAATATAAAAGTACAACAAAACAGGAAATAGGGTGTACATATATAATGGCTCTCATGGCTCTTTCTTTGCCAGAAAGATTTCACCAAGGACCTTGATCCAATAAGTTACCATCCCGTTCATCCTTTCATTATCCACTTCCATTGTGAAGTCTTAACGATCGCTCATTTGAAATGCACACGCCGCCTGCATTTGCATCGTACCCTTTTTCTATTACTTCTTTCCTTACAAGCACTTTCGTCCTTGAACCTAATTTCTTTCAGTGGGCCATAAATGCACCCACACACAAAGGAATTTGCATGCTTATCTAAAAGAAGCCTTCGAAAGATTTTATTTAAACATCGAAACACATGGACATTTTTTAGTCTTACATTATAAATAGTCGAAATAGAAAATATATTGTAATAAGTACCATTATACTTTAATTTAATTTTTCTTTGAAGCAAATCCATTTTATTTTTGTATTAACTGTGCCTTCACTCATTTGCATACTCGTATCCTTTGCCTGTTGCAGCATGCAGTTGCGAAGCAGTTCAAGGACACTGTTAATGGGTTTCTTTTATGGGAAAGGGTATAAAAACAATTCGTAGGTGACGAATGGACAGTCATCGTAAACAGGACATTTAATAGGATAATCGAAACCCAGTGAGATGGTCAAGGTCTTTGGTGAAATCTATCCTTATCAATACGAACAAAAAAGTATTGATTTGCATAGATGAATGGCCAACTCTCTTTCAGTTCCTTGGTTGCTATGATATATTAATATTTATATTAATTTTAAAAAGTTCTAATATATTTTATTTTATTTTTTAATTGTATTTAAAAACGAGCAAATATGTGAAAAAAGGGTATACAATCTTCGAAAGCTTTTCCAAATTCGAAAAATATCGCCTGACATGCTTGCGATTGCCGCGACTTATCGATAGCCAGTGCCAACCGCGAACAGCTGAACACAACGCAACGAAAAGCGAACAGACGCGACAAGTCCGAAAAGAAAAGAAAATAACTTTCGCAAAATGAGCCTGCAAAACGTGTGCCGCAAGGGAAATGCGTTCCACCTGTTGAACGTCTCCAGGAAGCGTGAGTTTTTCCATCCAATATTGATCACTATAGTTTCCAAACTATTTGGACTTTGCCTTTGATAATTCATAACGATGTGCGGCATATTGAAGAGGAAAGGGACAAAGTCCAAACTCGAAAGTGGCAGTGACGTCTGCGATAATAAAAAATTCCGGACCAGGGAACCAATAAAATATTAAAATAAAATCATTGAAAAGTATTTTCTCACGGTTTTGTTAAAAAATAAATGATATTTTTATCCAGTTCAATGTCGGTCCTTATCGGCGGCGGTGGCTGCTCCACAGCCCAAGCAGAAGAACAGTCAGAACATCGTCCTGGTGGACGGCGTCCGGACGCCTTTCCTGACCTCCGGCACTGCCTACTCAAAGCTAATGCCCCACGAACTGGCCAGACACTCGCTCCTGTAAGTAACATCTAATTTTCCGGAAGTTTTTGTACGAATTCCACGATGATCTACAGGTCGCTATTGCAAAAGAATCGCCTGGACAAGGAGCTTATCGACTACATCGTCTATGGCAGCGTTATTCAAGAGGTCAAGACCTCGAACATTGCCCGCGAGGCAGCACTGGCCGCTGGCTTCAGCAATAAGACACCCGCCCACACTGTAACCATGGCCTGCATCAGCTCCAATGCGGTAAGACTCCCCGAAAATAGCTCTTTAAATGTAATATTCCGCAAACGAATTCCTTGCAGGCCATAACCACCGGCATGGGCCTGATTGCCACCAACACCTACGATGTGATCGTGGCCGGAGGTGTGGAGTTCATGTCTGACGTGCCCATCCGCCACTCCCGCAAGATGCGTTCTCTAATGCTGAAGGCCAACAAGGCCAAGACCCTCGGCCAGCGCCTTTCGCTACTCTCCACCTTCAGGCCGGGCTTCCTGGCTCCCGAACTGCCGGCCGTGGCCGAGTTCTCCTCCGGTGAGACCATGGGCCATTCGGCGGATCGCTTGGCATCCGCCTTCAATGTTTCCCGCAGCGAACAGGACGAGTACGCCCTGCGATCCCACACCCTGGCGAAGGAGGCCCAGGAGAAGGGATACTTCACCGATTTGGTGCCATTTAAGGTTTCCGGCGTGGACAAGATAGTGGACAAGGACAATGGCATTCGTGTGTCCAGTCCCGAGAGCTTGGCCAAGCTGCGACCGGCATTCGTCAAGCCATACGGAACCGTAACTGCGGCTAATGCCTCTTTCCTCACGGACGGCGCCTCCGCGTGCCTGATTATGACCGAGGAGAAGGCCAAGCAGCTAGGACTGAAGCCCAAGGCATTTTTGCGTGACTTCCTGTACGTGTCGCAGGATCCGGTCGACCAGCTGCTCCTGGGACCCGCATACGGCATTCCCAAGCTGCTGAAGAAATCGGGACTCACCCTGAAGGACATCGACTCGTGGGAGATCCACGAGGCCTTCGCCGGCCAGATTGTGGCCAATCTGAAAGCCCTCGACTCCGACTGGTTCTGCAAAACCTACTTGGGCCTGAACGAGAAGGTCGGCACACCCGATCTGTCCAAGTGGAACAACTGGGGAGGCTCCCTGTCCATCGGCCATCCCTTCGCCGCCACCGGTGTCCGTCTGTGCATGCACACGGCCAACCGACTGGTGCGCGAGGACGGCAAACTTGGTGTGGTGGCCGCCTGTGCTGCTGGCGGCCAGGGCGTGGCGATGCTTATTGAGCGCTATCCAGGCGCCACTGCCGACTGAAATCGAAATAAGATCGATCGTAGCTTTTATACTCTTATGAATATGCGTTATTATGAATAAAGAAATCTGAATTTACAATTCGTTTTAATTCCTAACAAGACACAACTTGAAGCTAATTCTAATCCGTCTCGTACAGCTCCTTCTGCTTTAGCTTCGCCTGCAGAATATCGTTTTCGTTGTAGGTGAGATGCAGCGGAGGTATCAAAGCGCAGGCCACCATCCGGTTTTCGGCATTCAGGAAGTTGAAGGTGGCACAGGCCTGCAAAAGCAGTTGATATTAACAAAGGAAATAGCTGATACTAGAGCTACATACTTGCTCCGTCCGCAAGACCTCTACGTTTATCTTGTACTTCTTCATGAACTCTATGATCCGTTTGGAGAGCGCCGGTGGCGGAGCTTGGTCGCCGATGCCAATGATGAGTACATCAATTTTTGGTTCTAAGGTGGGAAACAGGCTGAGACTATCCTCGGTGATGTCCTCGAAGTTGTTGACGTTCCACGAGAGAACCGATCTGGAAGGATGGAATATTGTTTAGTTCGAACGAAGAATGTTGTTTTCAAACAAAATAAGAATCCTCCGACCTTGAACGTAGACAGCCTTGATATTGAATTTGAAAATCTCGGGAAAATGTCAGAGGGGACACCACATGCAATTGTTTACATAAGCCGGCCACTGCTCTTGACCATTGCCACTCACCTGGGAAAGACGCTGATGGGCCCAATGAGGACCATGTCGTTGTTCAACCTAAATCCGTATTGGCTGTAGCCGGTGATCATGAGCCCCAGATCCGTTTCCGTGTTGAAAATTGACACTTTTGTCTTTCCGTCATGGTCGTAGGCCTTGCTGAACGGCCGGCAGATGGGAGTTCTCGGTGCCAGGACAGAGCAGGTTGGCATCAACAGACTGCGACTCCGCTGGGCGGCGACCCGCAGGCTTCGCGCAATCATATTGGTCTTGTATATGTAATTAGTATTATAACAATTCAAAACTAACAAATAATGAAAACTTTATCAACGGTGCGTGATAAGAGTGACCAGGCTTTTCTCACCGGGCCCAAAAGTTATCGATACCGACTGTCGATAGTTGCACATTTTACAGGTATCCCGCGAACGGCCACACTCGGCTATTAATTTATGAAATTTAATTTACGAACAAATTAACATTAAATTTTTACATTTTCTTGTGTGTGTGTGACTGTATATTAATAAGAAATATTTATCTATTGTGCCGTTGTTGACTACGTATAAGTGCCACAGTGTCTGCGAATATCGAAGCTCCTACAAGTTGCGAGAGCCAATTGAAAAACAAACGCTGAGGCCGAGAGAATGTTTTGATACAGTGTTTATTCGTGTGCAATGATTCAGCAAGGCGGTGAGTTGACCTCATAAAGTCCAATTGCCCTCCGATTTGCCGATATCTCGGTGCAATTGGTTATTTAGGGCTAATTGTATTGCTAGCAGCCAGCATATGCCACTATCGCATGTACACACACGCACAGGTATATCTTGGCGTGCGGTTGTGTGTGATTGATTGGTGCGTGCACACACGCACCCACACATACACCCGCAAGCGCGAAGCCCGTTAATCGTCATTGGCAGTTAAAAGGTTACTAATAGCAAGTTTAATTCTTAGTGCCTTGCTAAAAGCTTCCGTAAATACCTGCAGATAGTACGAAATGTTAGGGGGTGGCCTGATTGTGTGTATGTACGTATTGTACATACATGCATACATATGTGGGGCTGTTTAGTCATCTGTGGGGCTTGCATCGGGGACATGGACGAGCTCTTCTGATATGCTTACTCTGATTTTGTTTCGTCATTGCAGTTGCTCCCTGAAATCGTCGACTCGATAGGAATTTAGCTTTGGAACACTACCTCAAAGTATCACCATGATCGGGCCCAGTTCGCAGATCAGCAAGATACTGCTCACGCTGCTGTTTTTGCTGATCATATTCTACGTATTTATGGACGTGGAGCTCTACCTGCGGATCCACAACTATGCCATCGAACGGAACTACCACACCAATGTCTCCACCAACATAGCCGCCGTGCAGTCCACCTCGGAGTCCGGCAGCGGCAGCAGCAGCAGTACGAAACTCCCCACCGCAGAGAAGCAGCCGTCCTACGAGGATCACACCTGGATTTCCTGTGATATAAACCCACTGTGTCATGTCACGGTCAAGGCCATCCTGCTGGATCACACAAACCACTACCTCTTCGCCCCGCTGGCCACCATCTTCGACAACGTCATTGGCTTCTCGCGCTCCACCTTCATCACGCCCAACATGATATCGTTTTTCCACGTGGGCGTGGCCTGTCTGGCGGGTAAACTGGTTGCCTCAGATAGTCTGGGCTACCGGCGACTGGGCGTGCTGCTCTTCCAGATACGCACCTTCCTGGACGACCTGGACGGGCATGTAGCGCGCGTGCGCAAGCACATTCGCGGCGAACGCTCGGAGATCGGAACGTCCGGCTACTATGTAGATGGACTGTGCGACGGACTAGGATGCATTGCCCTGCTGCTGGGCATATTCTTCTATCTGAAGAACAATCCACCGCGCCGGGGCTACTCCATCATCCCAATGAGCGACTCCAAAGCGGTCCCGGAGCCAACGATGATACCCAAGATGAAGGCCACCACACGCAAGGTGGCCAAGAACGTGATCAGCTTCACGGGGCAGCTTCTGCTCAGTTCGACGGCGTGGAATCGTTACATTGCCGTCTACCAGAACATGCTGGAGCGCGAGGATGTGAGCAGCAGTCAGTCGAATTGCCAGGACTACATCTTTAAGTCCACCTGGTTCTTCTGCGTGGCCTGGACGTGGCGGATTGTCAACGTTCACGCCCTGCTCCATTGCGTCCTGCTGAGCATCTTCTGCGACAAACTGTGGGACTTTCTGCGCGCTATCCGGTACAGCGGTTACATAATCTTGTTAGTTGCTATCTGTTTAACTGAAATGCACATTTTGGAGGCCCAAAACTACATTTTCAACTCAACGGCGTGCAGTAATATTTCACTGTGATTTTATTAATATTACGAGAAAAATACAATAATATTTGTGTAGTGCAAATCAACGATGCCTTTTTTATTGTGTATAATAATGTATCATAATTGTTAGACTGCTCACATTCAAGTCGGCACCGCCAATCACTAAAATATTTCGAAACCAACTAATGCATTTTGTCATTCAAAAGCGGTCAGCTTAGAGCAAGTCAAACTCCTTCAGCTGTAAATAATAAATGTTATTGATTAATAAACCGTATTGTCTTGTTTTTGGCAACTTAATTAAGAACATGTTAACATTTTTTAAAGGCAATTTTGGAGTTTCAAAAAATTGTCTTCAAACAAGTTATTTTATACCCTTTGCAGGGTATTATGATTTTAGTCAAAATACAGAAAGTCAATAAGGAATTATTTCCGTTCCTATAAACTAGTTATATTACTGATCAGCATCAAGAGTTGATATAGACATGCTTAATAAAAAGGGGTTACATCATTCTTCTTAAACTTCGGCTTTGCGGTAATTTTTTTGCTATAAAGTAAACTACATACAAATTAAGGGCTTTGTAATTGAGCTTATTAATTCACTGTTTAGAGGTTTAATTGATGAATTATTTAGTATTCAAAAGATATATAATATATTTTTTAGTACACAACATACATTTTTTAGATTGTCAGGTGGGTATACTTCAAGATCACATCTTATAAACGGTCATGAAGCTCATGGTAGCAATTTTTAGAAGGTTTTCCGGGAAAAACCTTGGATTTCCTACATTCCCCAACAGGTTGTGCACCTGTCAGATGAAATTTTCAAGGAGGTTCTATGAAAGAATTAAAACCAACGACTTTCCTCATGAAATATGGCAACACCAAAAACATTAGGGTTCTTGGAGAAAAAAATCTGCTAATCGATGTTTCAAAAATATCGATGTGTTGCCTTTAATCGATAATAACATAATATTTTTTATGCCATCACTATCATCCGAATACATACAGGAAAAATCTAAACTGAAATCAGAGCAAAGGGAAAATATGGTGTTCTTTTCTAAAGAAAATTTGTTGAAATCTCAATTGTAAATATTATTACTTGTATTTATTACGCACGAATTGAAAGTGGATGTGCATACAGCGTGTGTTGTGACGAAGATACGAGCGAGAAGCGTGAAAAGAAAAGTGTTACCTGGTTCTGCCTGTGTGTGAATCGAGACGTGTGAGAGAGCGTGCGAGCTTAATGCCAAAATACTTGCCATAAAACATAACGTGTGTGAGAAGCGCCTTAAGAAATCAGATATTCAAGAGGCACTGCGTCTGTAGAGCAGCGTCTGAACCCCCTAAATAGTGTAAGAATTGTTGTGTAACCACCTTTTAGGACAGCCGAACTGGGGCTTACGTCCCCGTGTTTATTGGTGTGTGTGTCTGCACAGTGTATGTCGTGTGCCGCATTCAATACACTTGCATACATACAGATTTCAGGACGAGACCAAGTCTTCAGTTTTGGGGAAGGGGAAGAAGGGTTTTGCGGTTGTGGTTATACATAATATCATTCCCACCGCCATTATATTCCGCTGGAAGTATTAATATCAGATTCACATTTCATACAACTAAACCGAGCAGCAGTAAAGATAGCTAGCTATTTATATCAGACTTAAAATATAGACAACAACAAGAAAGGAAGCTATACCCTTGCAGTTGTCAATTAGATCATAATTATATTTTTTTATTTTTTCAGGTTTACAGTTTCAGTTTTACTTTAACAGCTTTCCTATGTCAGTTATATGATAAAGTCTTTCGATCCGGCCCATTCTGACATACATATATAGTAATAAGAAGACTATCTGCAATGTTTCATTCAGATAGCTTTAAAACTGAGGGACTAGTCTGCGGACAAACGAACATTGCTAGATCGACTCTGCTGTTGATGATGATCAAGAATATTTCTTTCTTTTCGCGTTGCAAACTCTTGACTAAAATTATAATTAATTACCATGCAAGGGTATAAAAACATTTATGAAAATGCTTTCTAAATCCTAATATATTTTCTTTTATTACTCGAAGTTCTATGGTTGCAGGTCGTAGGGAACAGGAATACCTAATATTTTTCTTACTATCCTTTGGCCATTTATGTACTTGACTTACGATTAATGCGTGTATTTACATTTTGTGTTGGATTTTTTAAATGCATCTGAAAAAAAGAAAGTATGAACTGAGTGAGTGATGTTCATGTATGTAGGCCAGAATATGTGGGATGTCTCAGTTGATTGAATGATATGATGGATCATGTCTAGAGCGCAGTGTGATACGTTTTCCGAGCAATTCTATAACTCCCTGCCATTTTTAGAGCCGCCGTTGGGAAGGGCCGCGATAATGGATTTCGTTCAAGTTTCGGAGGAGGAGGGTGACGAGCCCATCGAACTGCCGGCTGAGGAGGATGGCACCCTTCTGCTCTCTACGCTTCAGGCCCAGTTCCCTGGATCCTGCGGTCTCAAGTACCGCAACATGGACACAAAAGCGGTGCGGGGAGTTCGCTCCAACGAGGGCAGACTCTTCCCGCCCAGCGTAGACTCCGGCTGGGGCGAATATCTATACTTCTGCGTGTTTCCAAAGGGTGAGTTCTGTTTTAAACACCGCTAAGAATGGTACTTATTGTTATCTTTCCCAGAAAACAAACGCAAGAGCGACGATAACTTGGAGAACTCAACGGCAAAGACAAAACGCATCGAAACCCGTCTGCGGTGCACTGATCTCATCGTGCTAGGTCTTCCCTGGAAAACTACAGAGGAGAGCCTGCGGGAATACTTCGAGAGCTATGGCGAGGTGCTGATGGCTCAGATCAAAAAGGACGGCAAATCCGGTCAGTCCAAGGGCTTCGGATTTGTGCGCTTTGGGTCATACGATGCCCAGATGCGCGTCCTGTCCAATCGGCATCTAATCGACGGCCGTTGGTGCGAGGTCAAGGTGCCCAACTCCAAAGTGAGACAAATAAAATTACAGACTGTTTTTCGATCAAGCTAACCATGTTCGTGTTCCAGGGAATGGGCCATCAGGTGCCATGCAAAGTGTTCGTTGGCCGCTGCACGGAGGACATAAATTCTGATGACTTGCGGGAGTATTTCTCCAAATTCGGCGAGGTTACGGACGTGTTTATACCCCGTCCCTTCCGAGCCTTTAGTTTTGTCACATTTCTCGATCCCGACGTGGCGCAGTCCCTGTGCGGCGAAGATCACATAATCAAAGGTAAGAGAGGTGGCTTTGACATGATAAGATTCCAATATTCAACGTCTTTGTTTATCCCTCAGGCGTTTCGGTTCATGTGTCGAATGCTGCCCCAAAGGCCGAGCAGAATAGAAACCAGCAGGGCCAGAGCTACAACTACAATTCTGCCAACGGCTTTGGCATGCCCGCTTACCATCCGCAGGGCGGCAGCCACATGAATCCTGGCCGAAACGGACACCACAGAGGTAATAACCAACACAGTGCACACGGAGGTGGTGACAACTCGATCGTCGCCAACAGCCACGGCAGTCACGTTGGCAGTGCCGGTTATGGCATGGGCGGCAATAATTATGGTGGAAATTCGGGCGGGGGCTATCATAACAATGGCAGCAATCACTCTAGTGGCGGGAACGTAAACCGCCAGGACGGTAGCACCACCTATAATAGGCAGGCGAATTTTCATGGAATGAACCAGCCGCACAACGGCAACGTGGGTGGCAACGGAGGCTGGATGAACCGCGGCCACCTCGACATGCCCAACCTTCAGGCGCTGGGCATTAATTCGCAGGGATCCAGCTCCTCGAACCAGGGCCAAAACATGAACAACCCGTCGATGCTTAATTTAAACTCATTGCCGATCAACCCAGCGCTGGTTGCTGCTGCCCTCAATCAGTGGAGCCTTGTCGGCAATCAGCTACAGAATCAGAACCAGGACCAGCAGGCAAGCCTCCCCACCACTTATCAATGTTTCAAACAAAAAACTCTTTCAGTTACTTTGCAGGGCGGCAATTTTTTATCGTGGATGGCCCAAAACGGTGGCCACAACGCCAACAACAACAGCAACTTTGGCGGCCGTAAGGGATCAAATAATCCGAATAACACGGGAGCCGGGGGCATGAACAAAGCCGACAATTCGGGCTGCAATGACCCGCAACAGGTTTGTAGTAATATTTTATAATTATTTGATCCGATTTAATTAACTTATTCTTGTGTTGCAGAATGGAAATTCCGGCTGGTCGAATCAGAGCAGCGGCTCGCAGAACTCTGTGGAAAAGTCAAACTTTCTTTAAAGCTGCGATACCAGTGCGATTTGGTACCAACTTATTACATGTAACGAGTGTGTTTAAGAATCTATACCACTTTGATTTAACCAAAATCCTTCTGTAGCTTACTTAAATAATTATGTACGCTCTACATTTAAACGAAATGGCTAATTGTAGGTATTTAATAATATGTACTTGAAATTTTTGATATGTTGTAAGTTCGAGAATGGCGGCGTTAACACTTTAAACCAATATTACACACATATATCGGTGGAGCCTCCAGTAAATCCAGTTAATAATAATCAAAAATGCATGTAAAGTGGTCAAAAGGTTTAAGTACTCGTTCTATGAATTAATTCGTACAAAGTGTACTATTACTTTTGATTTCCACTGTACCTGGCTTGAGAAAAAAATAACAGAAGGGAGGGCTGGAAACCGAAAGGGCCATGATTGGATAACAAAAATTGTACAATTTATAGATCCCGCTGGGAAATAAAATATGCGCCAAAGCTCAATTTAACGACTTGTTTTTATTGTTTTTATGTGGGATCTGCTACAATTTTCTTACGAATATACATATATCTTAACACTTTGGGGTTAATTATATTATTGCATTTGTTTATATAACAATAAAAATACAATTTCTGCAATTGTTTATACCAGGGATCGCAAATAAGAGTGTTGAGTAAAAAAAGTAATACAAAAAAATTGATTTGGGACGATGAAAATATTACGAGTAATTTTTTAAGAACTTTAGAAACAAGAATTATTTTTAGAAACATGTTTTTATTTATTATTTGGTTTTTAATTGAAAATAAAAGTTTTTTATTATTATTCAATTTTTATTTTACAAATTGGAAGTAAAT
>JAEIIL010010411.1:0-40052 GCA_018905715.1 Drosophila lini | reverse complement strand
CTCCTTCACTGCGTTGCAAACTTCTGACTGAAATTATAAAACCCTGCAAGGGTATAAAAATATGTATTATTTAAACACATTTCTATGGTTATGCCTTCATTACCCTTGTCGTAAAATTAGTAAAAGTCAATAGGATTGTGTCATAAAAAAGTAACAAATTAAATTTTATGAAAGTTAAGGCCGCAGGAAAATCGAAATCTACTAATTAGGGAAACCTTAGTTTTTGCCAAACTTAACTTCACATGGCCAAGTCACCGAATAACAAACGAATGTAAATATTAAAATTTGTTTTGTTAAAAAAGGATAGGGAAAAAGTCATTTAAATTTTATGTGCCATAACATTCAAGGCTCTCCACCCACAAGGCAAGCGGGAAAATAAATTTGTTTTCTTCTTTAATAATATTGCAGTTTTCCCCAAAAGATTTTCTGCGGTGGGCTGTGGCCGCGCTGTGTTCCTTGCCCGGGGACACAGCTGCAGTTGGGTGGCGGAAAGGTGTCGGAAACGGCTTTAGCCCCCACAATGGATCCCAATCCGATCCTATCCAATCCGTTGTTCCCAGTCCCCGACGCCTGTCTGGGGGTTTGGTCTTGTCTGCGGTCTTGTGACAGGTTTATGTCTAAATCTGTTGGCCAGCCAGGAGCATTAGCATGCGGCGTGGGACCGGGCCCAGAAATGCACCGGAATGGAGGAAATGGGAGGCATGATCTGGCAAATCTAACGATATATATTTGAATATAAAATGTTTATTGCGCCCGTGTGGTTTACGGCCGGCGATAGCGATCGATGGCCAAAAGCCGGAGCCATCGGGCCAATAAATATGTGCAAATATTAAGCCGAGCATAATTGCGAGTGCAGTGAAAAGTGAAATTGTTAATCGTAAATTTCTGCAACGTGGGCTCAGGCGAAGGCTCAGCTCAGACAGTAAACAAATAAGGTCTATAAAAATCAAATTTGCCCCAAGCAAAAAGCCGAAAGAGATAGACGGTGACAGTGCCGCCGATTGTCTTTGATGCGTGTGTGTTTAGCAAATTGTTTTGACTCCTTTTGTGCAACGGCAACGGCAAAAAGGTTACAGCGGGCCAAGAGTGTCAATTGAATTGAACGAAGCCAACATCAGTTGCAGTTGCAGTTGCAATCGATGTTGCTGTTGCACTTGCTGCGGCAAACGCCATTGAAAGATAAACACTTGTAATGCGAAAGTGTTTTCGAACCCAAAGCGCTTACACAATGAGGCATGGCAACAGCAACATCAATACTAACAACAGCAACTGCAGCAGCAACAAACAACATCAGGGTCCTACACAACAAGAGAATAAGGTAACTTTGAAAGAGATCGTTAAATAACTTATTTGATTATTAAACATTATATTTTATTGGTTTTTTTGTTTACATTTCATTGTAATATATATGTGTTGCAATTTTTGGAAGTCATCATGCACTTTGTGTGAACTTAATTTAGGGAAGATTGTTCAATTATTTAATGTCTTTGATTAAATTATTTATTTTAATTGCTTGAAACCTCATCCAATTAAGCATTGTTCTTTGCTTACACTTCTAAAAGCAAGCAAATAGGTAGGAATATTCGTTGCAATATTTTATTTACTTAAATTGAAATGGCTTTTTCACAGTGTACGCGCAAAACTAAGCTCACACACGAGTTGCTAAGTGGTTGAAGTATTGGCAGAGCCTTCAGCTTTGCGAGTGGGCGGTAAGAGGGTAAATCGGGAGGGTAGGTGGGGAGTAGGAGTACTCTAAGCTGCGAAAGAAAGTTGCAATTGCAGCTGGGGATTTTTATGGGATTTTTTCTGGAAGCCTCAGAGGGTGGATTCCAGTTCAGAGTTTAGGTCACAGCAAAGCAATTGAACTTTGTGTGTAAAGATTGTGATGCCAAGATCCTCGATCGGTAGTTAAGATATTGCTTATTTTTATGTTTTTTCTTTTGTTTAGTTAGCTAACATGTTTATTTTTTAACGTAAAATGCAGGCTTAGTATCTCTATCTCTATGTCGGCAAATCATTACATCAAGCACTTATAGATACATTTTTGACTTCCTTATAATAACTTGAAATACCCAATAAATTCCACAAATTTTCGATTACGAGCACAGTAAGTGTAATAATTCCCCAACCGCCCCCAAAAGTGCAGTCAAAAAACCACTGTTTGTTCGGTTTTCACTAAAGAATTTGAAATTAATTTGTTTAACAACAAAAAGTGTATAATAACTCAAAGTCGCAGCAGCAGCAGCTGCCTGGTCCCGTCCCCTTCCTCCCAGTTGGACACCTACGCGTCTCAAACATTTTTCACTCCGCACGATGCCAAAACGTCTACACGTCTACGTCTGTGTCTGGGCCTCGCTCACCCCCTTGGGCCACCATAGCTCCCCGGCATTTTCGCCAGATAATCAGTAACAAATAACAAATGCAAGAGCAACAAGACATGAGAGAAAAATGCCGGCAATAACCGGCTTTTCACGTCAGCCTCTCTCGATCGAGAGAGGGTTTTTTGTTTTCCGATTTTCATTAGAGAGGCGCCTAAATAAATGAATGAAAAAAGAGAGAAAAAATGCGATAGGAATGCCGGCAAAAGAGACAGGTGAAGGCGTACGACACTGGCTTAATCAATGCAGTTGAACGAGATCAGTAATCGACGATCGCCTGCCGATCAGCGATCAAGCATCCAGGCATCAGCGATCAGCGATCAACGATCACCCATCGAAATTGATTGACGAAAGTCAATGGGCGCACGCTCACAATCAATTAAATATTCGGACTTTGAGGCGAGGCGATAAAATCGGCGAACAATCCATTCCATCGTGGGAGAGGATCGGATCGCAGATCGTTGAGCGATCATTGACAGCAGATCGTTGTTGCCTGGTACTGCACATGCATAATATAATCCTCCGCTTCAGCTGAATGTCCGAGACATTTGCATAAGTGCCACAATTGGCTGATCGCCGTTGACGATCTGTGAATTTTATGGGCACGGTCTTGTAGCCACTGAAAACAATAAAGTTTGCCTTTCAAGCAAGAGAAGATTATTTACTACATACATTTACCAATAAAATTATATCGACTACGAAGTCATTATAGGTCTACCAGAACAAAACTTATTAATTCCAAGTGAATTTTAGGTCATAAAACCTAAGTTTAAATACTCTTTTAAAGGATACAGACAACTGTTGATTAAATTGTCATACAATATTGCTAAGAAATATTTCCTTATCTTTGGAAAGATTTATCAATTATCAAGTTTATTTTTTTAATTTTTCCCTGTGCAGCTGCGCTTTACTATATGTGTTACACACATGATAATGGCTTTTTGCCAAGTTTGATTACGCTAAACAAGATCATGATGCATTTGAAAGCCCAAATTGTAAAGTCTCGACGGTGGAGAGTCCTTTGCATCGAAAGTGAAAGTAATTCCCCGACCGGCGAAAGATTCGCTCGCCGATCACCTGCCAGATACAGATACTACGAGCACTCACACTCTCTAGCGAATGTGTGAAATGTCTGGAAGGCCAAATGGATTTTGATTCTGTCGGCTGCGTGCTACCCAGAGCTACCGACGCGGCTGGAAAAATTTATTTATGTCTGTCAGGAGGCGCTGGCGAAAATTGTTCGAGGAAAATGCAAAAAATGAAAGTAAATTTCGTACTGATAAAGCCATTTACGGGACCAGCCAGACACAAACATGACATCAAATCGAATCCAGCTTTGATTCGAGCCCATTTAACACTTTTACCACCCTCGATATAGCCAGTCGGCGCAATAAAATCGAGTCTCTAGCGATATGGAAATATGCTCAACGAAGCCTTTAAAGGATCTGCCAATAAAAGTTCGGTCTGGCGATTTGATACCTCGTTTTAGTGGTGTGAAGTGGGGTATATCTGGTAGACATATCGGTAGGACTTGCTACAAGTTAATAACGAATTTTAAATTATGTCTTGCTGACGGTATACCTGCTTTAAATTTATAAACAATATTAATTTCATAGTGGTTTTGTTAAATGACAGTTTTTACAACAGGTATCGTTAAGTCTAACTAACTAATCAGCTTTCATTGTTTTTATACGTTTTTCCTGTGCCACTTGTAGCACCCACAGAGCCTGCGAATCGTAAACCGAAGCATGCTTTTTTCAAGCTTTTTTTTTGGGATGAATGAAATGACCGGCCGGCCGGCGGAACAGCAACAGATAGGCCCAGCCAGACTGACTGACGAAGGAGGCATTTAGAAAGTACACTCACGCCGAGCGGAGGGGGAAAATAAATTGAAAAACTGTAAAGCAAATTACCGGCAAAAGGCATTGTGACAAGACAACGCGTGGGTGATCGTCGACGCTGCGGCTGCGGATTGGAATCGGTATGGAAATGGGTATGGGTATGGATACGGGTACGGGTGCTGCGCGATCATGTCTGGACAGAGACAGTTTCGTATATAATTCACATATAGTTTAGCCGCCGGTTATGAAATGCCCCGAATGAATTATTATTTAAAATATTTTACCACATGTCCGTTTAACTGCTAAAACCTAATAAGCTGCGGGCCATGAATGCACAAAAATGGCAACATTTCTGGAGATTTCTAGATTATTCAAAATAAAATCAATTAATCTGTGCATGTTAATTGCTTATTTAATTAATTTTCCTCAAGGGTGGGAATATACCAAACTTGCGATCTAAGTTTATAAAGAAACTTATTTTTCGTTGCCACAGTAATCATTTTACAAAAGCTTTTAAATATTAAATATTTGGAATATTTTATCTAATTTAATGAAAATAAATAAACCTTTTTATTACCTAATTTTTAAGCTACTACGTTTTTTCCCGATAAATTTACTACACCATTACCGACATGTGTATCTTTAAAATATTTTCTCGAAAGCCTTAAACATTCTAGAAATTCCTTGTGACAATAAAAACAATTTAGTTATCACCAGCAAATAATAACTTAGGCAAATGGCAACAATCAGTTAACACCTTCCAATGACATGTTCAAATAATTACCAAACAAACCATGATGCTGCACATTAAATAAATCCAAACTGATGAATATGGGAATTATGATAAGATAGCTTACGAAGTACGTGCTTGGCGCCGTTAAATGTCTAAAAATAACCCACAGTTACGTAGTAAGCAAACTGCAGTTAATCAATATCAAGTAGCGGAGGCCCACAATTCTATCAATGAAACCTAAACAAATGCCTCGCTCCCATATATATATTTTCCTATACATATAGCGTACTCGTATACTATATACACCCTGCGGCTGCCGAGAAAAACAATTATCAACAATTGTAAATGCATTTTCAGAGGCAAAGATTAAGAGCGAACGCTCGATGTCGCGTGCAAATGAGTAAACAGAACACACTGGGAAATGCCTAGCAAATGTGAAAAATCGAATATGAATCGTCTGCCACGTAGCAGGTGGTTTGCCCGTATCATATGTCCCCATCGATAATCACTAAATTGGACAGGTCTATTTTTAGCTAACAAAAGCAAACCCCCAGCAAAACATTCAGCGGTGACCTTGCCAGCGCGTGAATGAGTGAAAGGCATCTTTGATCTCGTCCAGATTTTCATGGGCTACAGCATGTGAACGAACTTGGGTCGTGCCCACATCCCCAAGACGTGACAACAACAACCAACCCGGTTTGTGCTGATAAGGGTTTGTCGGGGAAATAAGAACCCCTATATAAGTAATAACCAAATAGCTACTGATAAGAGCTTGAGTTTTAGATGAAGGCCAATGGAATGCTTGGGACACTCTACACGCTTAACCCAATTCATCGTCATAGAATACGTATTAAATTATGTTTGGTATGCCAAAATAAGGGAAAAGGAGAATGGAATAGATACCAGAAAACTCTGAGATAAATTAAAGCAATTAAATTTTTTAGTAAAATGTACTATACATCCTTAATAGTTAGGTAGATATATAGTAGAAACAACAACAAAAAAATGTGATAAAAACTCATAAATTCCCAACTTAATATACAGATTGCCATACATATGGAATTCATGCTTGTGAAGAACAAAGAGGTAAACAAATATCAAATATCAAAACAAAGGGACACTTTACTTTTTTATCTCCCTCAAACCAACAACCTTATCTTACATTTTCTCTTTTTCCTATACTGAAAAGTAATTCTTTAAAACGTTTTTTTAGTGGAACCCTTCATTAATTAATGTTCAAGTTATATGTCACGTCAATTGGGAAATTCTTTCGTATTGATAACTCGAATTACGCCAGCGGGAAATGCTTCACATGGGAACACAAATAAAAAGGCACGTCAGTGGGTCAGGGGAACTTATCAGCTGAAACCCCTGGCCCACCGAATGTCAAGTGCATTTCAACGTAATGAAACAGCAGAGGGTACCATTATGGCAATGCTATGTTTCAAAAATAAACATACTATAAATTTACTCTAGAAACTAGTACACATTTTACTATTGTTTTATTTTTTTCCTAGTTTATTTTATATAATTTATTAATGTACATTAAATAAAGTGCAATATCGCTAAAGCAGCATCGTTAAGGACGGCCGCAAGAAAACCATTAAACTCAAAAAAAGATCAATGTTTTTTAAATATTCATTATTATTCAATAAAAATAAAGTAAAACGGCTGCCATAAATATATTTAAATATTATCAGATTTTAGCTTCTAACATTTGAAAACCCGCAAATGTCCGCGACTGTGGATCAATTACTTACCTTTCCTTCGCCTGCTGTTGACCTTGTGGGGGCGGCTCCTGCGATTGTTGCGTCTGTTCCTCCGGCGGCCGCTGCCTCTGCTGCTTTGGTTCCTCTAATTGCTGCGATTCACTAACACTATTCACTTCCTCGGCACTATTGCCATTATTATGATTTAATTGATTATTTGGCACTTGGGCGGTGGAGCTAAGGGATGGGGAGGAGGCGTCCGTTGCCTCGTCAAGCGACGACAGCATTTCATTAGCCGCTAAATCGAATTCACTAACATATTCACTATGGCTATTTACACGATGTGGAGGCGAGGGTTTCTTCACGGGCAGGGGCGTAGGCATAGGCACTGACGTGTCCCCAGTTCTTGGCTGGCTGCCAGTCTCGGACTCCGCAGTGGAGGTAATAGGTTCTCCACTGTTTTCCGTTGCACTTTTGGGCACTTTTTCGTCGGGGGGCGCGGGCGGTGGCTCTGGCTTTGGTGGCGCCTCCGTCCTTCGAGGATTTGTGTGCGTATTTTCAGCTGCATCCGGACTTCCATGCAAGCCGCCGCCATTTGCAACAACACCATCACCACTGCCGCCAACAGCGTCTCCCTGGACTCTTCCCTGCGCATCTGCTGCCGCCACATTGTCGTAAAGCCAGAAACAGCAGCTGCAAGAGGAAAAAATGCGGAAAAACCCCTTTTAGAGAAACTCTTTGGACCGAACCGCCGGCCTCTGGTGCGAGATCTGGGCCACTCACCTCAGCAGTAGATTTATGTACATAAAGCGCACTAAATGCAGTCGAATGTGCATCGTTTTAGTTGCTCTCGCTAGACTTAATCGCGGCCTTAATCCTTAATTACTATTTTTTCGCAAACCGACGAGGCACGTCTGCAGTGCTTGCAGAATGTATTGATCTACGCCCGCGGTTGTCATTGGCTACATAAGAACACCAAAGTGTATTTTCAATTAGGGCTAGCACGAATTCGTATTGAACTTCATAATTTCTTAGTTAAAAATAATAATAAACTAAAAGGCGCTGCAAAAATGTCAACGCTCGCCTAAAATAACAAAAAACTGGTGATGGGAAACTTTCCGATAGACGGGCTATCGACCTAATAGGTTTCGGTCATGGCTAAGAGGTCTCTGCTATCGATTACACGGGTCAACGAGAAGTTTTGTTTTTTTCTTTCGAAAGACCTAAAAAATGTGTATATATTTAAATTAAACACAGATAAAAACAAAATATTAAATAATTTACCTATGTTATGCCTCATTAATACCTCCATTATATTTAATTCAATTTCGGCTTGGCAAGTGAAAACAAACTATTTATTTGTAGTTCAGTGTTATCGATAGACCGACTGCACTTGTTTTTGTTTTCGATGCAAGCAATTCGCAAAAATCAAAATAATACGGAAATAGTTAATTTAAGTGCAAAATAGAAGGGCAAAAATGTCTTTCCTGCGAGGCTCCGTGAGCTATGTGTGGTGCACAACCAGCGTGCTCGGGAAGGGAGCTACGGGCTCCGTTTTCCAGGTGAGGCTAAAGTTCTTCGGCTACTTTTTCCGCCTGACTCACTTTTCCATTTCCACCGATCCTATAGGGGGTTAACAAGATCACAGGCGAATCGGTGGCAGTCAAGACCTTCAATCCGTACAGTCACATGCGTCCGGCGGATGTGCAGATGCGGGAGTTCGAGGCTCTTAAGAAGGTCAACCACGAGAACATAGTGAAGTTACTGGCCATCGAGGAGGACCAGGAGGGACGTGGCAAGGTGATCGTGATGGAGCTATGCACCGGTGGAAGCCTCTTCAACATCCTCGACGACCCGGAGAACTCGTACGGACTGCCGGAGCACGAGTTCCTGCTGGTGCTGGAGCACCTGTGTGCCGGGATGAAGCATCTGCGAGACAACAAGCTGGTGCACCGCGATCTCAAACCCGGAAATATAATGAAGTTCATCTCGGAGGACGGGCAGACTATCTATAAGTTAACAGACTTTGGAGCTGCTCGTGAACTGGAGGATAATCAGCCGTTTGCTTCCCTCTACGGCACTGAGGAGTACCTCCATCCAGATCTCTACGAGCGAGCAGTGCTTCGGAAGTCCATACAGCGTTCTTTCACTGCCAATGTGGATCTGTGGTCGATTGGAGTCACCCTGTACCACGTGGCCACCGGGAATCTGCCTTTTAGACCCTTCGGGGGACGAAAGAACCGCGAAACCATGCACCAGATCACCACCAAAAAGGCATCTGGCGTGATTTCCGGCACTCAGCTGTCCGAGAATGGGCCCATTGAGTGGTCTACCACCCTGCCACCTCATGCTCATCTGTCGCAGGGATTGAAAACGCTGGTGACGCCTCTCCTGGCCGGACTGCTGGAGGAGAACAGAGAGAAGACTTGGTCTTTCGATCGGTTCTTCCAGGAGGTGACTGTCATCCTGCGCAAGCGCGTCATCCATGTGTTTTATACCAATCGCACAAGCTCCGTGGAAGTGTTCCTTGAACCCGACGAGCAGATTGACAACTTCAGGGAGCGCATCTTCCTGCAGACGGAGGTGCCGTTAGAGAAGCAAATTCTGCTGTTCAACAACGAGCATCTCGAAAAGAAGGTCACTCCACGAACGATAGCTAAAGCATTCCCTGCCACCACCACGGAACAGCCAATATTCCTGTACAGCAACGACGACAACAATGTCCAGCTACCGCAGCAATTGGACCTGCCAAAGTTTCCCGTATTTCCACCAAATGTTTCGGTGGAGAACGACGCCAGTCTGGCTAAGGCGGCGTGTAGTGTGGGCCACGAATGCAAGAGACGTGTTGACATCTTTACGTCAATGGATATACTCATCAAAAAGGGCGTGGAGCACTTCATAGAGATGCTAATTACCACACTTACTCTTCTTTTAAAGTGAGTTTAAATAACCTTCTGTCTTACTTTATTTTAATGAAATTTTTTTATTTTTTTGAAGGAAAACTGAGAGTTTTGAGAACCTGCTTTCCACAGTAATGGATTATGCAGATGTGGTCCAGAGCATGGCCAGAGTGGTGAGTTGTGTATTCATCTTAATGTAAAGGATATATTTTAAAAACACTGATCTCTTAGACAAAAGGGGATCAGGAACTGAAGGCCCTGCTGAATGCTTTGGAGAACGTCAAGAGCGATTTCGATGGAGCCGCTGATGTGATCTCGCAACTGCACAAACATTTTGTGACAGATGATGAACTAAAGTGAGTTTATAAGACCCTGATTCCGTTTTTGAACCACAACATGTTTATTTACCTTAGCGATCAATGGTCATCTTCTATGCATGGCAAGAAGTGCCCCTGTCGGACCAGGGCCAGCGCCCAGGCCAAGTATCTTGTGGAGCGGCTGAGAGACTCCTGGCAGCATCTACTCCGGGATCGCGCCACACGCACCCTGACCTACAACGATGAGCAATTTCATGCCCTGGAGAAGATCAAGGTGGATCACAACGGCAAGCGCATCAAGGCGTTACTTCTGGACAATGTGAATCCCGCTGTGGCTCAAATTGCCGAGTGCCTGGCGGATTGGTATAAATTGGCCCAGACCGTTTATCTCAAGACGCAAATCTTGGAGAAAGACGTGCGGGACTGCGAGCGAAAGCTAAACGGAATCCGCGATGAGCTATACCACATCAAATCGGAGCTAAAACTGGACGTGGACACCAAGACAATAAACAACAATAATCAGCTGGCCAAGATCGAGGAGAGGAATCGGCTGAGGGTGATGCAGCAGCAGCAACAGGAGGTAATGGCTGTAATGAGAACCAACAGCGAGATAATAAGTTTGCTAAGCAAACTGGGGATTGGTAAAGGGATCGGAAACGGAGGCCTTGAGAGTAGTTAAGATGTGATTGGAGATTCAAGAGCTTAGCTATTAAGTAATTGTCTGACGTTGCAAGTCAGTAATAAATCTTTTTAAAGTTCCTGTTTTGAATTTCATTTGCATTAAGTCGATAAATCGATTGCGATACCGATAGCTCGATAGCTGGTGTTAAATAACAAGCCTCGCACGGTCACACTGACGCTGCCGGCATTTGATTTGTTTTCGTTTTATTTTGCTTTCTTAATCAAAAAGATGCATCCCCCGCCATGCTTTACGTTCTAGACGTAGTACTGGACTTCCTGGATGTACGCCTACTACGACCACTCACCAGCGTGATCGATGCGGTGATCACCGGCGTCTACTACTTCCTGTGGGTCAGCTACTTTATCGGGTACTGCCTGGTGGAGGGAAGCACACGAGCATGGAATTTGGTGAGATGCGCTGCGAGCGAGGTACATCGCCTCTACTGCGACCTGTGCTACACCACCCAGGGTGTGACTGAGTACTTTTACGGAGGGGCTTCCTCCAGCCTGCGCAATGCCCGGGACCTGTGTTATTCCGTGGGACTGTTCCTCGGCAATCTGCTCATCGAACTTGGCAATTGCGTGCTGTGGCTGTTAATGCTGCTGCCGAGGATCATCGCTTACATCTTCGACTGCATCCTGGAGTTTGTGATGCACTCGATTGTGGCGCGCGGCCTAAGCCTGCTGAACAGTGTTTTTCGGCTCTCCATAGGATTGACACTGCTCCTGGTGCTCTACATGTTCCGACGCTACGTTTACCTGATGCTCATCTACCTGCTCGAGCGCGCCCGCTTCGAGATCTCAACGAAGACGCAAATCGTATACCTCTGGACCGATCAGCAGTTGACGCGCTTCATGGAAAATGTGCTCAATGAGCCGGTGAACGCTGGAGGAGCCTGTGTGATTTGTATGGAGCGCAGCAGAAGCATCGTCATCATGCCATGCCGGCACCTCTGCCTGTGCAAGGAGTGCTCCCAGCAGCTACTGCAGCGCTTCGAAAACCGCTGTCCTGTCTGCCGCAACGATATCCTCTCATTTCTCCCAGTCTACTTGTGAGGATTACTATATTTTGTACATAGAAAGTAAGTGTACCGAAGACTGCCGATTGGAATTTAGTAAATAAGAGGACTTAGGAGAAAATAAAAAACCCAAAAAATTGGGTAATATAATTTCAATATAAACTAAGAGAAACATATATGTATACATACATATATATAAATACATATGTAAAAAGGCCAAAAAGAACCATCTATTGATGTTTGCAGAACAGAATTGTCCTTAAACTATCGGTAAAAGCTTTGTAAATTTAAATGAAAAACGAACCCAATCTTTGGTTTGGTAAAAAAATAATAGAAGTATATGTACAACGTAAGTAAGCTGATGATAACGACAATATCATCTTCGACTCCACCCACCCTGCCACAGAAATAAACAAGACAAGTAAATTATTTTCTGTATTTATTTCAAACCAATGAAAATATACGATTTGTTTTGTATACATTTATGTAAATACGGTTTGGTTTTTCGTATAACTAATTTGCTCAAAAGACAGATAGAAAAAACGTAGTTGGTTGTTTTTTGTCTGGGCTTATACAACTTTATTAAATTTATATTAAAATCGAAATGAAATGATTCGCTTTGCTTGGTATTGTGTATTGCATAGTTAATTGAATTGCAGGATATACTCGTGTGCTTATCTCTCTTATGCGTACCGCTTGGTTGCTTAACAGTTAAATGAAACGATCAAATTAGAGTTAAATTACACAACGGGCTATATAGCTATAATCGGTATCATCTATCAGATAGATATATGTTAGTGTATACATATAGCGTCTTTAGGTTTCACCTCTTTCTCAGCTTTCCTTTCATTGCTAGTAGTAGGCGCATAACTGGGTCGGGATATAGCTTAACTTGCTAGGTCTGCTGTGTTTGTTGAAGATTTAACATCGGATGCACCTTTACGAATATATAACATTATGTTTCGAAAAACTTCTAGTAATGCTATGTAAATTTAATTTGTGCCAATTTCTTGAATCTGTTTTCTTTTCCGTCGTATAAAGCTTTATGCGCTGCTTCTAGCTTAAAACTAACTGATACATAGTAAAATATATATGTATATTAATGTGTATATATCTTTTTTATAGCAATATTAAAAAGTTCTCTCGTTTAAAATCGTTTCATCGAAAAATTTTACTCTTCATCTTTTATATTTCTGTTTCAATTTGTAACTGTATCTCAAAAATATGAATCCACACACTTGACATTCACGTAAGTAGTATCTATTATGTCTATTATGTATGCATTTATAAAATTACAAAAGAACATTAAACCAAAATATATGTATATGTATATGCTCGCTCCGGTATGGCCTTATCCAGCTATATAGCTTAGCGCCAGAAGTAAGTACTCGTAACTTGTAAAAGTTTTCGCTCTATTCAAAATATATATATGGTGTAAATATGTATGTATGTAGGTCTGATGTTTCCATGCTGTGTAGGTACAAAGTAGGTTCCTATAGCTAGATATATATAGTATATTCGTAATATTAAATATATATATTCATGTGCATGATTGATATTCAATGTATTCATTGTTTGTAACGGCTAAAAAATGGCATCGCTTTGAGGGTTTCGAACCCGACCTATCTAACGTCTCGTCCCGTTTCAAACTGTTTTGGTCACCTAACTGTTCCTATTTTTTGTCCTGTTTATTCCCGCTCCTAACCGTTACAAGTTTAGGCTTAGTTTTTAGCTTTAATAGTTTATTCAAGGTGCTTCATGTCCTTATGAATTATTGCTCTATATGGTTTCGCATAGGATTTATATCTGATCAGATCGGATTAACTGATGAAAGGTGCATTTAAAAAGATTCTCTTGAACTTCAATTGCTTTAAAATTATTTAAGAAGATGTCAGATAAATGGAATTTATGGATTCTGTGATCTGATTCTAAAATAAATATGTTTGGGCATCGGGAGTCCGCGAGAATCCCTTCAAATCGGCTCTCATTACATTAATCCGATTCATGTTGGTTTTTTGTTTAGCTTCAGCTTAGCCGCATGCAGATCATGGTTTTTATTCTTATCTTTAAATATTAGCTTGGCCTAGTTCTTCTTAAAGACGGTACAAAATCTAGTTGTCGAACATTGGATGTGCTACATGTACAATAATTTAATAATGATCTATCTAGTTGTATAGTTAATGAAAAAATGTATTAAACAACTCTCAACTGCCCAGGCATGCCGATATATATTTCAAATAGATATAGTAACACTTGGGTCTCTGTTCTACGTGCACTCGAAAGCTAGAAGAGATATGTTATTCACATTGGTTTTTCTTGTGTTTGTAAACATTTAGTAATAGAAGTCTTGAATTTTACACTTAGAAAATGTCTTGCGTTAATACAAACGTTAATTGGAAAGTGGCTAAAGGCTGGTACTTTTGAAATTTCCTCATAACATGCATACATTTGAAATATTTGCTATCTACCGATCGATTTATTTTCTCGCCATTTTTTGTTATCAAAGAAAAATTCTACATATAAAATAAACCATACAAAAGTTGGACATAAAAATATATATTTATGCGTGTATATATATGTAATATAGACATACATATATACATATATAGATGTATATATATATATATATAGAGTTCAATGCCAATCTATCACAAAATCACATAGAGGGGTTTTCTATCGAAATAACACACACATAGAGATAGAGATAGATCCGTCCGTCGATCATCTTGCGTTTCTTTGAGAACTTGGTTTTTTTTTTCAGATTAAATAAAGGTTTCTCTCGTTTCGAACGTACTAACTATGGATTTACAGACGTGTATAGGATTATCGAATACTGGGGCTTACTCTACAGAATATTTCATATATATTTTATGTACTTATGTCCTATCTTACTCACTAGCTTGTGTGTTTGTGTGCAACTCTCTCTGTGTCAGACACAATCATCACAAAAAGGTACTTAAACTCTCAGTGTGCACTAGTCGGTGCATAATCGTAAAACGAACAGAACAGTCCTTAGGCTATATTCAGAGATTAAACTATTAGGAGTCTTAGTCTACGAATTAACAGAAATACTTGGGTTCGGGGATATCAACTATATGCGGGGCCTATATATATGGGCTAACGGCAAGCATGGCATTGCTATTTGATATGATAGTTGAGCTCCACAAATTGGAATTGGGATCTAAAGGTATTTTCGAAAATACATTCTTTACTTTGGAAAGTCTGAGATAAAAGAAGTGGCAAATTATTCGTCAAGGTATCCTCCTCCGATTTGTGGAAACTATTTTGGGTTATTTAATAAGAGAACTGCCTGGTTTAATCTAAGGTATAAATAATATAACTCTACTGGCTGCATGCTTGTCTTTATTTATTCCTTTTGTTTTCCTAAAAACAATTGACTAGAAGTTAGCAAAAAGGCAAGAGAACGTCTTGGCGTCCGTGTCCGTCTGGTTTGAGCAAGCTTTGAGAGTCCGGGCTTCCGAGGGATATTGTATAAGCCGCCATTGCGTGCGCATTGATTTCGACAGTTGAAATGATACAATTTAACAATTAACGTCAACAAGTTGTAATTTCCAGCCTTGACGAGTCACGCAGGAGCTGATTTTGCAGCGGAAACCCTCTCTTAAATATTCATGTCCGTAATTATCCGAGGGGTGTGTGTGTTGTCTTGTCTATTAGCCCTACTGTATGTCTAAAGATATGGCCTGGGTCTGCGTTATATTTCGGTTTTCTTGTTTCAGTGAGATTTTATTTATTTCGGGCTCTACTAAAGCTAGTTCGGGGTTACCTGTATATACTATAAACTATATCTTAGGGGGCATAACTTAGGGCTAGTTCAAGGAAGCAAGGTTGTGATGATACGCTTGGTGATGCTCAATCGCCTAGAAGGGCAATGTGGTGACGAACATATTCTCGATGAGGGCCGGGGCCGGTACCAGATCCTCCAGCTTGAGATAGAAGATGCGCTGCAATCCCTGGACGCTGAGGGAGCGCAGCTCGGGCAACTTTCCCAGGAGCCGGCTGAAGTAGTGCTGCTTCTTCTGCGCCTCGGCGTTGTAGGTGACATGGTCGCGCAGACTGCCAATGATCTTCATCTGCAGCTGCTCCACCTTCTTCGGCTCCCGCAGGCCATGGCGTTCTGGGAATTAAAATCAAATGAAATGAATCAATAATTGTGATAAATAGGGAATATTCATGTGTCATTGGACGATTATAAATTAAAATGCGTTGAATATTTGGCATCTTAAGATTACCTACCTGTGATCAAAGTGAGAGCGCAGAGGCAGGCAAAGGCGGAGATGTCGATCTCCAGGTTGTGCAGGCTGTGGCTGAACTCCATGATGTCGTTCAGCCATTCGCCGAAGGATCGCTGGCACTGACTGCGATGGAGCACCGTTCCGTTGCAGAAGATCATCTTGGTGTCGTCGCTTCTGGACCGATACGACAGGCGCAGCACAAACAGCTCCAAAGAGGCACTCTGGAACAGCAGCTCCTGATCCTCGGGCAGGAGATCCAAGTAGCCGGGTATCTTCTCGGCAAACTGCTTGATCACGTCCACGGAGCTAGTCAGCAGGTGGTAAAACTGCTGCACCTTGTCCGCCTCGCTCATCGTGTGCTCCTCGTAATGGGTGTAATCCAGGCAGGAGGGATCGGGCGTGGTGTCCACATGGCTACGCACCAAGGCCGTAATCAGCGAGATCGGCGGCGAAGGCGGCGACTCCTGGGGAGACTTCGGCTTCGAGGGCAGTCGCCCCCTGCGTCCCTTCAGCGAATCAGTTCGCACCACTTCCTTGACCATGCCGACGACCAAACACTTTTGGAACCGACAGAATTGGCAGCGGTTGCGCCGCCTCTTGTCCACCGGGCAGTTCTTGTCCGCCAGGCAGACGTACTTGGAGCCCTTCTGTACCGTCCGCTTGAAGAAGCCTTTGCAGCCCTCGCAGGTTCGCACTCCGTAGTGCTGGCAGGCGGCCGTGTCCCCGCAAACTGCGCACAATTGCGACGGAGCCTGCAGGAGTCGGCCCGCCTGGAGATCCGCACTAGCCGGCGAGCTGGCCGCAGAATTTGGGGCCGAGCTTAGCTGGAGCGAGTGAGCGTGGGCATGGGTGTGCCTCTGGCCAAGCGTGATCTTGGCCAGCTTGGGACTCTGGGCCGAGGAGCCAGCGGGCGAGACGGTTCGCTGCACGGGCAGCGATGCCCGGCGACCAGGCGGAGGACCGCCCAGCGAAGGCGAGGAGCCCGAGGATATGGTAGCTGCGGCTGCTGCTTCCACGGCCGCAGTGGCCGCCGCAAGCTCGGAAATAGTGGGGAAAGTGGGCAGCGAGTAGCGCTCGCCATTGTGCGAGGTGTAGTTCTAAAAGGGTTAAAAATAAATTAAAGGAGTTTTAGTAATTATTTTTAAGCTATTTTTTATGAAAATAGAATGTTAAAAAGTTAATTTAAAAACAAATTTGAGGTAGTAGGAGTAAGGATTCAGCGCTACTCACATGTTGCTGGTAGCTCTGCTGCTGCTGCTGCTGCTGTCCGTAGAAGGTATCGGTGGCGCCAACTCCATTGTATTCGTACAGGGAACTGGCCGAGGAGCTGGGCGAAAGATTGGCGCTGGCATTGATGGCGTTGAAGTGGCCATGGTAGTTGTAGGCCCCGCTGTTGTTGTTGCTGCTGTTGCCATTGGGATGCGACATCTGGGATTGCGACTGCGACTGGGTCTGGAGAGTATGCAGTTGCTGGAGCTGTGACGGTGCCGGCGGACTGGCGCTCCAGCCGCCGGATAGCGGTGGAAAGCAGTCCTCATCCATCTTGAGGGTCAGCACCTGGTCCGTGGGTGTGGGAGCGGTTGTGGAGGAGGGGGCGCTAGTAGAGCCCGAGGCGGAGGCCTGCTGGGGGCTGCTCCCGCTGCTGCTGTTGTACTTCAGGGAGTAGGTCTCCTGGAAGCTGGGTAGGCTACTGCCGCAGGACAAGGGCCCACCGATGGGCGAGATCAGCTGGAGTTGCTGCTGCTGCTGCTGCTCCTGGTGTTGCTGCTGCTGCTGCTGTTGTTGGTGCTGCTGCTGCTGAGCGTGCAAAGCAATTGCCGGATCGCTGCTAGATCGTAGACTCAACAGACAGAGCTGCTGCTCCTGTTCCGAGCTCAGCTGCTGCTCCGGGATCGAGGACAGGCGCTTGTCGCGCAGGCAAGTTAACTTTGTGAGGTTCTCGATGGAGCTGGTCAGGTCCTCGGCGGGATTGTCCGGATAGCCGCTGGTGGTCGGCGAGAGCAGGGAGTTGTTGGAGTCCGAGGGGAAGAAGAGATCCGAGAAGAGTTCGCTGTGAGCCACAGCCGAGTCGGTCAGGTTGCTGATCAGCTGGTCCTCCTCATGGGAGAGCAGCGACTCCGTCTTCAGCAAATGCTGCTGCGGGCTCACAAGTTGCTGTTGCTGCTGGTGTTGCAACTGCTGCTGCAGTTCCAGTTGCTGCTGCTGCTGTTGCTGTTGCTGCAGATGATTCTGCTGCTGCTGGTGATGCTGATGGAGGAGATGATGGTGGTGGTGGTGTCCAGCTGCGGCTGCCGACGTGGTCGTGGTCGTCGTAGCGGTTTGCGTGGAGAAATTATCGAAGGGCGACAGCGAACTAAAGGAGCTCTGCAACGACAGACGGTTCGGAGACGAATGAGTTCCTGCTCGAAGCATTATCGCCTAGGTATCCTAGCCCTGCTTAACCATCCTAGCATATCCTAGCCCTGAGGGTGGAGTCTAGTCCCTTCCGAGGCGACATGCGCACTCCCCACCGCAGCGCCCATTGGCTCTTGTGTGAAAAGCAACCCCTAAGGCAGCGGAAACAGTTCTTTGCTGATTTCCTAATTGGTTATGGTTATGCCAAAATGTTTTCCAAACATTTGTACTCATCCAACAATAGCTGTCTAATTGCTGGTGGAATTGATATCCACACCTCACCACCGCAACACCTTGACTCCACTCAGAAGGAGTCAACACTTCGCAGCTGCCAATTAGCACTGCCATTCATGTTTTCGGCTTGGGAAATTTGCATAGTTTTTTCCTAACTTTAGTTAAGGTTTTTTTCTACTTCTCAGTGGGAGGTTTGAAATTTTAATACAAAAAAATTAATATGCATTTTTAAGGATGCCATTATTTGGGACTTTGATCAAAAAGGTTGCATTCACTTTTAAAAAGTAATCCTAGAAATGCTTTGTTATTGCTTGGAATTTATTTATTTATTTATTTTTACTTTAAGGATGTAGAAATGTAGAATTTAAAAGACCGGGCCCTTAGGTAAATGGATTATTACTTTGGCATATAATACATAAATAAAATAATTATACAAATAGATACATCCCCCATTATTTTTTTTTTAAATGAGAGTCCAAACTGAACTTACATTGGGTTGCAAAAGTAACATGCTTGTTGTCGCTGGGTTATTAAGCCTCACTTGGCTGATTTTGGTTGTTTGGGTTGCTGCTGCTGTCGTCGCAGTGGCTGTTGCTGTCGCAGCTCCTCCTGTTCCTGCTGCTGCTGCTGCTGATGTTGCTGCTGCTGTTACAGCAATTTCTGTTGCTGTCGTAGAGGTTGCCGCGGTGGTGGCAGCTACTGTTGCTGCCGCGCTGTCGCTGTCGTTGCTGTCAGTTTTCTCGCCTTTCAATTTCCCCAGCAGTTTAATTTTCCTCGGCTCGCTGACTGATGTTGCTGCTGCTGCTGTTATTGCTGCTGCACCTGCAAGGATATTTCAAGGGGAGAGAGTAAGAAAGGGGCGCTAAGCGATTTAGAATATGCATAAAAAACCAGAGAGTCAAGCGGGCATGAATGCCAAATGGAGGCGCGTCTCCAGGGTGAGCTTAATGCTAAATGGTTGGTGAAATGCCAAAATCCGCAACAGATATACACGAGCAGATTCATATTGCTGCCGCTGCCGTGTGCTAATGTTGCCCAATTGTCTCGCGTTCCACACGCAAGCCCCGTATCGAATGTCTTAATTAGAAATGCTCAGCTTCAGTCCCATGCCCGCTGTCCACATAAATAAATATATGGATATATTTGTGGATATTGTGGATAATCCCAGAGGCGGCCGAGAGGCACCTCCTCATTGTGTCGGCGGCGGGGTTGGCCAAGAGGTGAGCTCACGTTGCAACCGAGATGAAGCCACCAAAAAATGGCCAAAAAAACAAGAAACAAAACCTAAACGAGGATCACATCTCCATCGTTCGGTTAATGCGGCACATAAAATGTAATAAATTGTGTTGTCCGATGCTGCACGTTCCTGTGGCTGCCTCCTCGGCCAACTTGCGGGTGTTCGGCTTTTGATTATAATAAATATTTTGGCATTGCAAAATGCCTGCTAAAGTTCGTTGAGGCGATGCGAAATCATTTTTCATAATTTGCATAATTTAAGCTTTTGTCTTGAAAGGAAATTGGAGTTGGCATTCTTTTGCAGAATAATGTACTCAAGCAAATTAATCTATGACCTAAAACTGAGACCAAAATTTAATTTAAAATTAAAATTAATATCCGAATCGCCCTTATAGCACCCATAATTTAAAAAATCGCATGAACTGTCAGCAGTTTCCATTAACCATTAATTAAATGAGTCAAATTTCAACAAAACTATTATTCACACATGCTCATATTTCGCTAATCAGCCGTTTGTGTCTATATATTTTGTGGCTAATCTTTTTCCAGCGATTTTTCAGCAACTTCAGTTGACTCCTGGCCGCCTGACTCTTTTGACACTTTTTATCTGCGAGAATTAGTTAAAAAGCGGCAACACGAAAATAATAATCATAGCCCACAAGATTTTATATATATTTCTGTTGGGTTTTTTGTGTTTCCTAACGTGTGGTGGTGTCTTGGCTTGAATTTGACAAATTAATAAATGATTTGGCTGCAAGTTGTTGTTATTATGGCGGCGTCTGAGGGGGCTGTCGTGTCAGTTGTCTTGGACAAAACAAAAAACAAAACAGAAAAACGTGGACACAGTTCATAGAGGGCAGTCATAAAAAAAAAAAATAATGGAAAGATGGATAGATAAATACACATATAAATATATACCATTTATAAATATTCATGATAGGTGCATGGTAAATATTAAATTATTTTTTTTGGTGGGACTTAAGCATTAAAAACTAAGTGGATTTTAAAGATGCCATTGCACTTTAAGCTATAAAAATAAAGTAAAGATTCTTGTGGTGGCTGTGAGCAATTATATTTTCCCCATAAAACACCCATAAATCATTTAAACATTTATAAGATCTCAGAATCGATTTTCCGATTCGACTAGAATTTCAAGTTTTTCCAGAAAACAAACAAAATATTTTGAAAAACAACCAAATGCATAGCTTGCCACTTAGATGATTAAGCATTGCACTTTTTTGGCTAAACTAAAAAACCTCTGACTGAGAACCATATTCACACAACTGTGTGTTCTATTGACGCTCCCCATTTTGGGTTTACTTTTTGGCAGTGACAAATATTCAAAACGCTGTCTGTCGGCACCGTCAATCGCAGTTTTTGCCTAGAATGCCATCTTGATTGAAAGAAACCGTGTCAAATGCTAGCCGAAATGCAAATGAGAAATGCCTGAAGTAAACCCTAAATTGCTCGGTGATATAACAACTGTATCTTCTATTGCATTGAGCAATTAACTGACAATGGAGGAAAGGTCCACAGACTGGCTGGCTATTGCATAAATCAATCAAATTGTCTCTCACTTGGTCGCATCTCCATTGAGTAATAGATCCAATTTCGATATGAAACAGAAATTGGGTTTTCTTCTCTTCTTCGCTGTTTTTGTTACTTTTTTTTGCAAAAAAACTTTAAATACCAACCCCATTACCCATTAAGCAACAACAACAACAAAGATGGTTAGTACAACAATGAACAACAATTGATGAAAATCGACAATTAATAGTGAAAGTCTAAGGCCCAGACGAATCATCATCATCATCATCATCAAAGGTACTAGGGAACTGCAGGAAGTTGGCTGGTTCACGGGGTCTGGGGACCAAAGACCGAAGATTGGGGGAGACCGAAGACTGCAGTCTGGGGACTCCTCCATGTCTATTAGGCCATGGAGTCTGGCTTTGTCGCTGTCGTGGATTTCAAAGGCGATACCATCGAAGCCGCCAAGTTGCAGCCAAGAAAAACCTGCACCGAAATGAGTAAACTCCTTTGGCTACACAGGAAAGAAAGCGGGTCAAAATTAATTTTAAAAGTTGTTTAATATAAATATAAAGAATTCTGCCGTAGTTCGTTACTATTTCAAGACCCCTTTTAACTTTTTGTATTAACTTTAAATGTTTATAAAATCTCCTGAAATCTATCATGAACTTTGCATTTTTCTCAATGTAACTGGGTGAACTGAACCCGAGACCCATTTGTATACTTCTCACAGATCTTCACACGGCAACGGCGACTGTTGCACCCACTGACTCAATGACTGAGTGGCCGGGCCGGGGCCATTTTGACCCAGCCGAAGAGCGGAGTCGTCTCCGAGACTCGCATTACCATTTCTTTGGGTCACTGCACAGCGATTCCCCTGCGTTGGTCCGTCAATTTCGGCAGATGCCTACATGTCCAGGTCCAGGTCCATCCATTGATCAGGCAACCAAACGAAATGAAACCCGAGACGAAGCACTGCCTCCATGGGGAGTTCGCAGTTCAAAGTACAGACTATAGAGTACAGAGTACAGAGTACGGTGTATGGGGAGCCCCAACAAAGCTTGCCAAATAATATGTATTAACGATATTATATAAAAAGAAGAAGAAAAACGAGCGAAAAAAATTAGCAAACTTATGCAATGGCCAAGAAGAAGCACGAGTGCAGGCAAGTTTCTTCGGAGTAGACTCCCCCCTTTTTGCCCACTTTATTGTAATAAATTTGTTAACGAGCCCCGGCCAGAAAGTCTCCCTCTCGTGGGGCCAAAAGAAAAACAATTAGAAAACTGCAATTTTTCGGGGAAGATGCAGCCAGAAATCACCGCTCCGGCCAAGTCAAGAAATACCCAACCCAAATTACAAATTTCTTAATGTGCCTTTTTTGTCCGCTGGTTTTCGGCTTTGGTTCACCGATTTATTTGGTTTGGGGCCATCAAAGACAATGGTTAAAATGGTTAATCTTGAATGTTTATCGCGCTCACTCTTCCCGGTAGCATTTTTGGCAGTAGCCCACGGTAGTTTTTTATTCAGCATCTTTTCCTTTATTTCTATTTTTATTTTCTTTGTTCGCAGATCGAAGAGTTGAGCCTGAGCCGCGTCTTCGATGAATTGCTTTCTAAATGACCCAAGGCCATATTTGGAATGATATTTCATATTGATCTGGGAACCCAGTCGGGCCTTCTGGGCGGCGTCATTGTTTCTGGCTGCCTTACAAAATAGGTGTGTTTATTTATTATTAATAAATCGTATATATGTATAGAAAATAGCGAATATTATAAGTGTGGGAGCCCAGCATCTTGGGTAATTCGCCCAAGGAACGTGACTTTTGACATGGCAAGGGATAGGGAAGTATTGAATTCTCATTCAGCTTGAAATGTATATATTTCTCGGAATCAAAAGATAGTATCTGCCCTGAAATGTTGGCTTAATTAGCTTACAACACTTCTTGGAAATGGCATAATTACAAGGGACTTTAATTGATCGATTGCAAACTTAGACGAGAAAGAGCTTTTAAAGAGTTTAAATATTTAAATGAATAAATTGTACAATAAAATTTGACTTAATTAGCAGGGACTTAAAACAATTTTATAGTTCCTAGTTCCAGTTTATAGTTTGAATATAAAGTTGTCACTTAAATAACATCTTTAGCTTGAATTAAAATATCTCTTTACTTTTAATAAAATGCACTAACAAGTGTTGATGGTTTTCAACAACAAGCATAAATAAACTCAACTTTGAAGAATATTCTTAGACTTTGCCACTAGGAATACCCAAAAATATACTCCTAGACTAATGATAAGTCCACTTAAGTGTTGGTCGTTTAAATCTATTTTATGGGAATCTCCAAAGTGCCCAAGGAGCATAAATCATGGCGAGCATAAATCTAGCTGGCACCCAAGAAGCATGTGGTGACGATAGATGTATCTATTAAAAACCCATAACCCCGCACAATTAAATGCAACTTGAAACTGTGTCAGCCATGTACACAATTACAGATACGTTAACAGATACGTTAACGGATACTTTGATGCAGATGCAGCGACAGATACAATATAGAACTATCCGAGGCAAAAGGTCAGCTTGAGTTGGACATTGAAAGTGTTGGCTACCTCAGCCGTCGAGATGAACACAACTCAGGCATTCCGGCAACAGCATCATTAAAAGACAATAACAATAACAACATTGTTTAAGAATTTCAATTGAATGAGTCAAGAGCAGGGAAAAAACAAGGAGAAAAAAAAACCGCTGAAATTGTCGCAATAATTCGTATAAATCTCTTTGCGCCACTTTGAATGCTAAGTAAACCAGCAGCGGCGACATCATCGTCATCGCTTTTTAATCGCTGCAAAAATTCATCGAAGGCCATCTTGGACATTTCATAGCACCCGTGCCCGTGCGGGCTCCATTCCCCTCCGATTTATAAGCAAAATCCGAACGGATTGAAGTCATTTTTGAGCGCATCTCAACCTCAACCAGTTGCCCCCCAATCGGTGTGAGCGTATCTGGGTATCTGCACACGGGCATCTCAATCTGTATCTGTATCTGCTTCTACATGTGATTGCACGTTACAAAAAAATAGCTTGATTTTTGTTGAATGAGATAAAGAAACTAAATTTATAAAAATGTTTATTATAAAGTGTTCAAAAAAATATCATTTCTATTCTTGTAGAAGGTTTGTTTTTTTCCAAGTAATGGAGTATGGTAAATATTAAATTAAATATCTAAATGAAACTAATTTCCAAGCCCTATAAATAATAGCCTCTCGTAATACCCATTTTTCTAGGTGTAAGTTTGTGAGTTGGCCAATACTTGTGGCTTTGGCACTTGTCGCCAACTGCAGATGCTCTGGGATCGTGACAATGGGTCAACTCTTCGCTGCCCAGTGTCCACTCGGCCATTATGCAAAAGCGGATTCGTTAAATAAATGAATAAAAAAATGGTAATAAAAAATAAGACAAGCTAAAGAGGAAAAAATCCATTGCAACCCGAGCTGGTTAGAAGCGGTGCTGCGACATTTGCATGAAATTCTCATAAAAGAACGTGGCCGCTAAGGTGTTTTAGCCGGGAACAGTTGCAGATGCCTCCTCGATATCTCTGCTCGTTCGAATTGTGTAAACTGGTTTAATTGAATTGTTATATCATCAGCCTCATCATCAGCATGAGTTCTCTTCATCGTCAAGTCGCCGAGAGGGAGCCAACATGAGTCAAGTCGGCGGATGAATCTAAATATAAGTGTCTCTGAATAACTTAAGATGGCCTGACTTAATTTCGATGATGACTGGGCCTGCGAAAAAGTATTTGATAATATTCCAAAAGTGGCTTAATTTAGATGGAATGCAATATTGATCTAATTTTGATGGTTCAAAGGGGGGAATATGTTTGAATTTAATGGGCCAAAGCACAAATGAATAATCAGAGAATATTGTAAGATGCATTGATACCTTCTCATTAAATCTTTTAAATTAAGCTATTAAATTTCATTAAAAAATTCACTGATATGCCTGCAAGATTTATTATATTTATAAGAAATCATGAGATAGGGTAAATAACCCTTACGAAGGAAACGAATCCTTTCTGTGATTCCAAATTTGAATGGATAATTTCCAAATATAGTTCGAACATGATTCCTTCATTTATATATGTCACCAAGTGATTGCCCATTTGGAAGACCCTCACCCTCAATCGATTCTCCACTCCCAGTCCCACTTCTAGTCGCGTTTCCAGCCCCGGATCCAATCCCACTTCCAATACCGATGCGAATTACCCAGCCTCTGTCTTTTTTCTCCCCACATTTATTATACAGATTGAAGCCGCCTAATTTGCATGTTGAGCGGCGCCCCACCAAACTCGGCTCACCCGATGCGGGTCAAAGGTGCACGTGATGCTGCAGTGCATCAGTGGAGCTGGTGGTGCCAGTGCCTGTGTCTGTGTCTGTGCCAGTGCCTCCGACTGATTGACATGGCTGAGACAAAGATAAATAAGCTGCCAGTTTTGGAACGCCGCTTACATAATTACGGGCATGGAATGGATTTTCGTTCGCTTTCTGGCAAAGATTTTTCCGATCGGTTGCCAGGCGCATCTCAGTCGCGAATTAAAGCCACTAAAGAAGGTGCAGCTGGGGCTTGAGGTGGGAAGCTAAATAAAAAATATTTGGCACGGAAATAAACAAGAAAACAGTTCTTTTTATGATGTTGAAATTATAATATTAGGTTTATATGTAGAATATTGGCTTTAAGAATGTAAAGCTTTAAGAACATTTTAATCAAATTTCTTTTACTTATAATTTACCACTTTGTGAGGCCACATTTTTGTTTTAACTGCACAATCCATCATTAGAAAAGATCAACATTTTTTACTGCTTATTGGCTTCTTATTGCCAGTTGCATTGTTGAGTTTTTTTCGCAAGTTTTTTCACTCGAACTCAGTGAAATATCAGCAGCTATCAAAACACGCGACGTCTGGCATAGTACGAGTATCGACTGCGACTCCTGCGCTTTTTCGGAATCGTATTAGTGTTAATTTCGAGCTGGCTTCTCTACCCTTTTTTCTGATGCCCATTGTTGCACGTTTCGGTTTTTGGGTTTTTTGGTTTTCGCTTTCGTTTGCCTGAGCAAACAGTGGGTTAACGGAGGGGAAGTTGAGTGGGGGGATCGCGGTTCCCAAATCGATTAACCCACCTCCCCCCGGAAAGCCGAAAAACCCCCCGAAAGTGTCGTAAACAAAGCGAGCAGCTCCGTGTTTTTCCCAGCAGGTTGCAGCAGCCACAGCAAACACCAAAGGCAAAACATGCATTAAAACGCCAATATTGCCTTTTGTCTTGCCTTCGTATCTGCAAGATGCACCACTCCTCCCACTGCACTCCCAACTCGCCCAAGAGATCGCAAATTGAGCCTAACCCATATATTTGTCGAGGCTCCAACTCCAACTCCAACTCCGGCCCAGGCTCAAGCTCAGCTCCGGTCTCGTGAAGATTTGATTTAGTGTGAGTACGGGAAAATTGTTCGTTTCGTTTGCATATCTAAATTTGAGTTTTGTATCTGGCAGATACAATAGATTTATCTATTTGGGAATTTGCTTACCTTTGGCTGTTTTGGCACATGCACAAAGCGGTCCAAACGGCTTTAAGGCCGGCTAATAAAATTGGAGATTCTTGGGAAAATCTTTGGCAAATAAGGACACGTTTTTTTTATATAAAGGAGTGCTTAAAAGGGTGTATTAAACACGTACTTGTAAGCATGAGGATTTTAAACTTGAAAATTATTTGAAAAATTCAGTCAAGTTAACTAAAATTTTTCTTAACAACATTTTCAGTTGTTTTATTGAAACAAAATGAATAAATTCAAATCCTAGAGACCTCATCTCATGCCCTTTAGGCTTTTGTGATCTCATAAGTGTGCCTAATAGGGGTTACATTTTCTTTAGTCCTCATAACGCCATTTCCAAAGCCATAAAACAAATCGAGTTACGCGCACGCCCCCAAACGAACTTATCCTGGCCTCGGCTTCCTTATTATATTTTAATAGGCAATAAAACCGCGACTCTTTCACTTTCACATCCCATACCATCCCCATTCGAAGCCGCCCACACCAGAAGGGAAAAAGCCCCATTTCGACTTGGCTTGATGTGTGTTGCGAACTATAAAGCACCAACATGATCGTCAAACATTCAACATCATCATCACAACGTGCTCGACATGATCGGCAACTATATGGCAAACCCCATCTTCGGAGCACATCCCAAAAATTCAGATGCACAGGGGAAAATTAGGGATAAGTTTTGTTTACCTAAAAAATTGCAAAGCATTTTCTCTTCCTTCCAAAAATGAAATCAAATAATTTTTAAGCTGAAATTTTTTTGTGTGCAGACATATCCCCAAATTGACATGACGTTGTCGTTTGGCTTGGTTTAAATTTTGTCTCATTTTTGCTGGACGTTTTTTTCTATTTCCATTTCAACTGTGGTACGGTGGTGCGGTGGTGCCGCTTGGTGTGGAATTCGTGGCATCATCGGCAACAACTTGACTCTGAGCCGAAGTCAACTTGCTGCAGTTAAAGCGTGTCTTCAAGTCTGTTATTAAATCAATAATGAAGCACACGAAGCGGCCCGAAGCCTCATCATCATGATGATGATCCGGCTACATCATTAGCACTAGTTGTTGCTGTTGCCAAGTTGCTAGTTGCTGGTGTTGCTGGTGTGCCGGTGTTGCCGTTGCCATTGCCTTTGGTGTTGCTTCTCTGGCACGCCGGCTGACACACAAAAAACATCGTGGAGTTCACGGAACGCACCCAAAAGCCAAACTCCGTTTTCGTTTTTTGATTTCGTCTCAGTCCCCTCGCCCGGGTTTTTCCTTGCGATTTTTTCGGCTATATGTAGGCTTTAGCCAAGCTTTGTTTTCCAGCTAGGAATTGGCGAACGCTTCTCCCCGAAGGAAATCGAATTCGAATTCGAACTATTAACTTATTGCAGTCAGTGTAAGTCAAAGTCGAGACGTTTGCCATATTTTCCTTCGATCTTAACTCGAACCCGGCGCATTCCAGCCACGTTTGTCTCTGTTTCAGGCTCGGCAAGGTGTTGGGGTTAACTAAGGTGTGATAAATGTTTGCCATCGATAGGTCGCCCTACAGTCTTGGCTTCGGTTTTGTTTTCCGTTTTTTCGTCATAATTGTTTTATTATGGTCGTGTGGGTCTTGGCTTTGTTTTTGGTTTTTTTTTTTACGTTTTGTTTTTGGTTTTTGGGGGGGCGCCAAAGTCATTCTCATTGCGGCTGTCTCGCTTTCAGTTTAGAAATAATAAGAAGAAATATAAGGCGAAAACTAAACCAAGGGGGCCAGCATCGTGACAACGCTCCCCCATAACGAAAGCTCGGCGATATAAAACAGCCGGGGATCTTGTCTTATTTTTCGGCGTTTTTATCGCCTTTTTTGTATGGGTTCTCACAGTCGTCTCGGAAAGTCGTCTTCTGATGTCGGCCGAAAACATTAAATTCAATTGCATTTCAACTTGTTTAGTTACAGTCGAATTTCGCTAATTGGAACGGGTTGAGAAATATATTTTTTATTACCTCTCCTAAGGGAAAACCCCAAGTGCTTGTAAAATTAATTTTAAATTTGCAAGTCAAGCTACAGGTAGGGTTCTGGCTTAAAAACATATCAAAATAACTGAACAATTTATAAAATATAATAGATAAAATATCCTTTCTTTAAAGTGTAAATTAAACATAAAAATACTATAAACTTTAAATTTTAAAGGGATAAAAATCAAAGTTCCTTCTTTTGAAGTCGCACTGTATTTTCTTTAGCTGTGACTCCTGCTGCTGCATCTTTTTTCCCACTCACCCACACCGTGGTAGTCAAAGCATCGATTTTCTTTTTAGTTTTTTGCATTTTTTTTTTGAGGTAATTAATAGTCAAAGACGCCTTGGCCAACAACCCACAACTTCAGGCTCTCCACTTGTGCATAAAAATTTGTCCATTCCAGTGGCTGCCTTGATGTTGCTGCAGCAATTGGTTGCAGTTGCTGCTGTTGCTGCTGAAGCAGATGTTGCTAGCAACACGCAAGCCTTGGCAAAGTTTGTTTGTCTATTACTTAATTGCCAGGCAGTCCGAGTTAGGGAAAAAATCGAGAAGGAGCTGCAAGGTATCTGAAGTGCGGGAGGAGGGCCTTAATAACAATTAGCGTGGCATTTTAATATGCATTATTGGCGGGAAAAGATCGCACACTGATTTCACTGGCAGAAGAGTCACGACTTTTCGGCAGGACGAGGACGAGGAAGCCATCTCCATATGCGTTTCGCTGTTATTTTTTCTGCCCAATTGTTGGGGGAATCTTAATTACACAATTAATTTGCTGAGGCATGCAAAGTAAATGTCTTTCAGTTTGGTTTTGTTTGGCTAAATACTGGTGGTACCTTAACCAACCCGCATAAAAAGCAAAATTTGTAATACAAATAGCCAACATTTTGGATCTCCTAATGCACACATTTCCCTAATTTGTAGTTTAAATATTGTCATACACCCATTTCAATGGCAAAACAATTATGCTCAAGCTGGTTACTAAAGACAATGTCATTCGAAATGATCAAACATCTGTGGGAAATATTTTTGATCTTAAAAAGAGGGAGCTACTGCAGTGCAAGTAAATAAAATCAAATAAATTCGTTTCATAGAAACCTCTTAATTTACAGCAGGTGCCGTGAATTAACACAAAAATCGAACCAGTACTAATAAATTCCTTTTGTTTGGGTTTATTTATAACAAACACTTTTAGATCTGTTAATTGTTCGCTTTGATTAGTGCAATCTAAATAGGTAACCTGACACCAAAACAAAGGAAACTCCATAAAAAAAGGCTCCAAAACTATGCTCCACAAAAAAGCCAAAGAAAAATAATGATAATCTAACCGATGACAGCTCACTGAGCAGCGACACGCAAAATGAAGCTGTAAGAACATGGCTCAGAATGTTTTTTGTTTTTTTGGGTAAACCAGTCTGCGACTGCGATGATCTGTGAATCTGTGCTAAATCCATGGGAAGCGGTGGCCATACAACGAAAAAATAAGACAGAAAAATTGATTACAATTTAATGCTGATGCGACTGCTGCCGCTGTTGCTGCGCCGATTCTTAATTTAGTCAAATCAACGCTTTAGTGGAAGAATGTCTCTAAATCTTCGCTTTTTAGCGCATTTAGCGGCGACTGGTCAGCGGCCGGGCCGCCAAACGAAAGCAAAAGCAATGGCAAGAGCCAAGTTAAGCGCACGAGCGGAGCCAACACGAATATAAATCACGGCTAAAACACAAGTCACAGTTATGAAGTCGCAAAAAAAAGCGCAAAGGAACAGCGCAAAGTCACCGCAGATGATGCGGCGCATGCGCAGCGCGTTCTCGTCGCTTGTCTTTTTTTCTTTTTAGTTTTTGTTACCCTTTTATAGGGACTTCTTAATATTAAATGCACTATATTGATTCACTATATTTTAAACAACAATTTTAGAGCATTTTTGTAAAGCAATTATCACATTAAAACTGTAAATATGGGCGTATATATTGACTCAATGATGTATGGGTTATACTAATCCAAACCATTGTTGGTAAGAATTTATATAGTAATATTATTTAGTAATATTTATATATAAAATTATGAATTTGTAAAAATTGTCAAAATAATTGTAATAATTTAATTTCAATTTAAACTAAAGTTATCCCAAACCAAAAATTAAAAAAGTTTAAGAGTTCTTTTAATGTTTCAATGTAAATCTTATTAACCTTTCCAAACTGTTCAATTTTAAACAAATAATTAATAAAAAATAAATTTAAAGAATAAGAAAGGGTATCCATTAATCTAGAAACCCACTATTTCCAAAGATTCTATCTTTCTTTTGTGTGACTTTGCCTTTGTTTATCGCTTTATATGCGGCAATCGAATCGCTGCGTTTTAGTTCTAAGATCGCATCGAATCGGATCTCGGATTTCGGATTTCTGCTGGTGGGCAGTGGGCAGTGGTCAGTGGAGTGTGGGGAGTGGGTGCTCGGGTCATAAATTCAGAGACTAACTATAGAAGCCGCGCCGCACCGTGCACAGAACCGGACCGGTTGGATCACTTTTACTCTCATCGTTAGCGGATTGTCGGTCGCATCATGAGTTCTCAAGCTGTCTCTTTCCGGCGAACTAAACCCCTCTCTGTCTCTTTTGGCCAACATGTGTGTGTGTGTGTGGTTTGGTGTGCCGTAAACCAATTTTAATTTATGCTAATTGTTCCAAGTTGGCAACGTCAATTGGGCGACAGCACGCGAGAAGCGCAGTCAAATCCGATTCCGAAACCATCGGCAATTTTACATTTATTTTTTTATTTTTGTTTTGCTTTTAATTTCGACTCCACTTAATTGGAAGCCGAAATTTGTTAGACCTTCGCGGAGTGCCTGTAACCGAAAAATCCAAACTAAAGCTGAAAATGTAAATGAAAAATCGAGGTAAAAACCAAAGCATTTTTTGCACGCATTTCTTTCGCTGCGACTTTGGATTGATGCACAAGGTCGGAATCGGTGTCTCTTGATCGATGCACAATTGCCGGCAAGTGATGGCTGCTGCTGTGACGATTCCGACGATCTGACGATCACCGATCTAACGATCCAGCGATCCACAGCAAGAAATAGAGACAAATATTGAACAGGGAAGCCCTAAATCAATTTTTCTAAAGATCTTCATGATGACTAAAAGACACCTTTATCTGTTTCTATTCCGTATAACCTCTAGAATTCTAGCTGCCCTTTTTGGATTATTGTTATAGTAACCCCTCAATATAAATTCATTAGGTATATCACATTATTAATAACCATTTTTCCCCGTGCAACGATTCACCGATCGAGCGATTATGCTGATTGGCAACTCATACTGGCAAAAACAACACAAAAAACTTGCCCCATAATTCATCGCATTTTATCGTTATTGTACTTAGACGGAGACTCTTTTTATATACATTGTTGGGAATATTATAGATATATTTTTCCCTCTTTCCGTGGCGTGTTAAATGCATAACAAGGTTCTTGTTTCATCCGTTAGATCCGCAATCGAAATCATAGTGCCTTTTTCTCTCTTTACATATACGTTTGTTTATATTTTTTTTTTAGCCATAAATCATTCAGAGCTGTGGGAATCGAAGTGTATCGCGGTATCTCTGTATCTGTATCTCGGAGCCGGTGACTCTCTGGACTGGAGATGGCGAAAAGTTCAATGTTAAAAGACAGACAAAAGAATTTGCCACAGTTCAAAGCATCATTCATTATCCAATTGCGATCGAGCCGGGCCGTTTAGACCGTTAACAGTTAACTGGGCAAGTCAGAGCGCCCCGAGAGCCCCCAAAAGCCAAGAGGTCCAAACAAATTGAATATCGAAAAGCCGAAACTGGGCGCGTTTCGGATCTGCTATTTGTCTTAGCCTTTGTCTTTTTATTTGCATTGCTCTGCCCAAGTGCTGGTTAACATGGTTGGCTTCGCTTGTTACCGATTTCTGAGCTGTTTTTGTGGTTCAAGGCTTCGGTTTGACAGTGGCTCAAAGGATGTGGAAGTGTTTTGTCATTAGTGGGTTAAGCCGGGGAGCGGCCATTGGGTGCTTGTTGATTTTTGATTCAGTAAACAATTTAACTTAAATAACTTATTTGAAGAACTCGAAATGATGATGAGTAAATTAAAGAGTTTATATTAATTAATTCAGTTTTATCAGCTCCTAATACATAACTGTCATATCGCTTATCGATTAATGGGCTCTGCTCTGCATTCTGAATGCGCTGATTTGTCGCCAGTCGGAATTTAATAGTGCCATAACTTACGCCAAGAACCTGTATTTAGGCCCCAAATGGACGCTGAAGAGAGTTAATTAAATCGATTGCAAAATAAATGTGTTAATTGAACGAAATATGTTCCCAGCTGGCGAAGACGAGCCGAGTACTCCGAGAATACAAAACCCCGGGGGAATACCAGCGCAGCCTGGCCAGAAGCTGACCACAAAAGTGAAGGCTTCTTCTTCATAAAAACAAATAAAAATAAAATAAAATAAAAAAAAAATGATGCAGTCAAATCCGCGACTGCAGATTCACACATGGTCAGTCGAAGTCTGAGAACTTTCAAGTCGCTCACAGATGCACAAATACATATACGTTTGAGCTTGGCTAAATTTTATATGCTGTCTGGCACATCGCAATCGAGTTCGTTGACGGCTTTTAAGCATCTGCAAAATGTAACTACTAAGCGCCGTTTTTTTTTTTTCTTCTTTGAAAACTGGCAGCGGCTTTAATTGAGTATATGAGAATGAGAATATTAGATTTTCAAGGCCAGAGTCCGCTCGGAGCTCAGCTTGGCCCCGGCTTACGGCTTAGTTTCGCAACCACGTCGGAGTCGGGGTCTCCCAGAGCTGGAGCTTAAATAGAGATGGAGACAGAGATGATGGTGGGCGCCGCATCAGGTAACTGGAACACAATGCGGGCATTCAGATTAAAGACCAGGCCAGGAGCTCAGAGTCAAGAAGGGGCATTGTCCAAGGGAGGAAAATGTGGGGAGAGTCAAAGATGTAAGAGCCTTGCAGGCTTAACAATAGCATAAAACTCTTTGGCTAGTTTTATGCAGTTTAAGTTAGAATTGAGAATTATTTTAATACTATAAAAATAAGTTAAAAGTTAAGTATTTAATTTCAAAATTCAAGAATTTACAGAGTATTTTCCATAAATCATTTGAGAGCAGTACCTCTTTTTCTCCTTGACTTTAAAATATCAAATATCCTTAGAAATATGCTGAATTGCATTAGAATAAAAGTTTAATTAATTAATATTCGTTGTTTTTGAAACAAATAAAGTCATTCAAATAAGCAACGCGTCGCGCTGTGTTAATTTGTTGCTAAAAGCAACTCATTAAAGCAGATGTTATGATGAATATAACAAAAATTAATTAAACATTTTTATGATGCACCAAACAGTTAGCCCAGACACCGAATTGTCAGCGAGGACCATAAAACCGAAGATACAAATACAGATCGTGGGGAGTCATCGGGAAGAGTGACTTAATGTATTCTCTTAGTAGCGCATAAATTAGCCGCTTAATGGAGGCTTGGGAGTTACCGCAGAATAAGAGAATATAAAAACAATATTTAGATCCTGTTCTGGGCAAGGTGCGAAGATCAGATTGTAATGTTCATAATGTCTAAAAAATGCAAATCTTGGGGCTTGCCAAGTAAAGATTGATCAAAAATATATATAAATAATTTAATTAGATTTTAATTTATTTTAAGTGCCTTGGAAAGGAATTTTATGACATTTAATTCTAATGCATTTCTTTCTGCTACATTTAAATATGTTTAATATATACACAACCTCCTCATTGTTCATATATCTTTCACTCTTATCACTTGGCAATCTCTTAAAACAGACCCCCCGTCAACATGTTCTCTGCTAATCGATTCATTTATAATTGCATTTATCACAAACTTCTCATTTGTTATGCCCCTGACATATCCAAAAAGAGAAAAAACCAGCCACCAGCGATCATAAAGGAATTCTCTGGTCATATATAACAATTTAATATTATAAAAAACTAGTTATACTCCAGCTGCAGGTTGCATGCCTCTGGAGAAACATATCCGACTGCGGACATCAGCTCATTTCAATCACAATAGCGAAAGCCCAAAATGCAAAAGCTGAAATCATAAAGAACGTGAACGAGGTGAAAATAAAAGTAAAACCGAATTCTCTTTTCGTATTCTAATTTTATAAGCGGAGCAGCTAATAATTTCTCAAGGTCAGCACAAAGTTTGAATCAGCGTCCGTCTGTATTTTAAACTTTTTTTTTTGGCTTGGTCAGGAAATGCGCACAGAAATTTATGAAGTCAAGCCAAAGATACAAGTTTTCTGGCTCTTTTTTTCTTCATATTTTTCTGATTATAATTTTGAAATTGTGAAGCTGCCAAGTGGGAGGGAAGAATGCAGATTAGTTTGAATACAAAATATACACATTTTTGTGTGTTTGTTAGCCAACTCTCTTTGGCCGCTGATCCGTTATTTTAATTGCAATGTTCTGAATTTGAGCAGCGAATTTATGGCACGCTCAGCCAAAAATACAAAAAGCTAACAAAAAAAATGCAAAAACCGGCTAAGGCAAAATTATGGAAATTTAAAAAAGTATTTTATAGCCCAAATACACACCGTCTGTGTGCTGTGTGTTTGTGATACAAATGATTGAGGAACGCGTTTTGCATCGATGTTGTGCTTGATGTCACTGCTGCCGGCTATTTGACAATCTTGTCACATCGCTGCTCCCTCTCTCTTTGAAGCCGAAACTCCGTCTCGGTCTCCGTCTCTCAGCCAAAACTCAGTCTGTGTTTGACTTGGTAATGAGACACGCTCGCTGTGGCTGTAGCTGTCGCTGCTTCAATTAAGCCAATCTTGATGCGGCTGATTGCGATGGCATCTTCGGGCTTGCAGCTCACCGGAGAGTTTCTTATTTATTTTATTATTTTATTTGTGACTTCTAATTGCCAGGCACTTGGGCTACTGTATACTGACATCGAATAGATCTTCACGGTCCGTTTAATTGGCCATTTAATTGTTGGGCAAAAGTTTGTTGTGCCCACATGGCGTATACTTAATATTGTGTATACGCAGAGGGGAACAGTGTAAAGGAATTTGGAGTTAAAACTTCCGCTTACGTAATATTAAATATAGATTTATATTTTAAATATTTTCTAATTTATGTTTTAACTGAATCCTTGTCCTTAATTTTTGTTGCCCCAAGAGACTTGTATGGTTTTAGTTTCAGGTTGCAATTTAATGTTTTTTTTTTATACCAATCCCAATTACTTTGGCTTAGTTTAATTGCTTCTGCAACTGCTGTACTGCAACATGGCTCATTAGCTACTTCAATTCCCAAAAGATGTTCTCCCACGTGCGGTATACTCAATATTACGCATACGCAGAGTGGGACGACTCAGCAGCTCATGCATGCATCCGTCTCGCTTCCGTCTTGACGTCACCAGTTCTATTTGGGGCTTGGCAACAGCCGTTTTTCGCCACGAATAGTCCTGCGTGGCTTTATCGATCCGCTGTGAACCCCGACTCGTGAAGTGCAGCAGTCCAAAGCCAAGGACGTCATCAGTTTCAAGTGCGTGCCACACATAGCCACATGAGTATATACCATGTGGTATACATGCCACATATACTATACATCTGGCTGTGATTTGTGTTCCAGAGTGTGTGTTTCGAGGCCTTTAATTATATGACTTTGGCACGAGCCCCCCGAAGTCGAACTCGTTTGTTTTTGTTGTTTTTTTGCGTTTGGTTTCTTTAATTGCATGTCTGTTTTGTGTTCACTTATTGCTTATGTTGCATGTCCCAGGAAAGAACAATGGTTGGAGTTAAGAAGTCTTTTCTTTGACGCATTTCCCCCTAACAGAGGTTCGGTTTTCTTGGATTAATTTATGAGTTATGGGCTTGGATCTAGGCTGGGCACTCATAAAATATTTATTTCTTTGGCTGTATCATGGGAATAAGAACTGTTTGCAAACTGCTTCGAGTTAATTTGATATTTATTATTTATTAAATCTATGATAATTAACTTTTTTTTATATTTTATGGATCTTAAAAATTTTTTTCTTAGGTTGAATTTCTCATATGAACTCAGATTTTACCCATAAAGTTAAAGAATTTTTCTACTCGATATACACAAGACATCGTTTAATCTTCAGTATTTCCCGAAATTCCTAAATTTTCCGCCTTTAAATTCCCAGCACGACTCTCAAGGTCCTTGCTGCCAACCATAAAAAGAAAAACAAGCCCAAAGTTGTGAGCTAAAAGGAGGCGTGTAACTGTAACCGAGTCCTGGCGGTATCTACAAGTGTGAAATCATCGAAAAACCCCCCGAAAAAAAAGAAATGTGAAAGAGAGCGAACACCCAAACGACCTTGAGGGCCACGTGAGAGTCGTGAGGCACTCTCCGGGCGTACTGGGGGGTGGTGCCTCAGTGGGAGGCCCCTTTATTCCCAGCTGATGAAAAACCGAGAGACGCAGAGAGAAAGAGAGTGAGTGAGAGCAACGATATCAGAGATAGTGACGACCCCGACCTAAAGCTTTTCCACAATGACGTCACAGAGGACTTCCAGGGGGTGTATCTCCCGGCTGTGTATACCCAAGCGTTTGTGTGTTGTGCACACTCCCCTATCTGTGTTTGTAATGATTACGCCATCAAGAGTGGGTCGTGAAAAGCAGCCTGCGGGCTTGGGCTTTGCGGGGATTGGATGGGGGGGGGGGGCTCTTCGATTTTTTCCCAGCTCGGTTTTATTTTTGCACGTGAGCTCTGCTTCTTCTGCTTCTGTCCCTGCAGTGAGCGCAAAAAAGGAGGCAGTTTATAAATAGTTACGACCATAAGGGCGTTGTTTTGCCACGGCGCAAAGTTTTAGTTTCTGTTTTTCGGGCTCAACTTTAGCAATGAACATTAATTTTTGATACCCGCCAAGGGTGCAAGGGTATTGTTCGACCTTTCTAATTGTTACGAAGGAGTTTTCTCTGCGCATTCGGGGTTTAAAATGCTGAATTTAAATTTGAATCAGACAATTTTGGAGAAATCAAAGCATTACTTATTTATTTTGACAGCCGGAATTTAAGTCCACGGTTTAAAAAATACTTTATCTTATAGATTTCATGTTTATCATCCAATTTAGTAACATTAGAGCAATTATAAAATTTGTATTCCGTTTTCTTTCTGGATATAAGAAAGCATAGCTGAGGCATCGTTTAATTTGGTTTGCTTGAACACCTCGACAGACTTCTCAGTCTGGTCTGACTTGCTGTGGGCCCGTCTGTCTGTCTGTCTGCCAATCAACGAAATCGCCGCAATCTCGGCTTCTTCTCAACGCATCTTCAAACTTCAAGCTCCAGACTTCAAGTGCGACAACGACAACAACACGCAAGCAAACAAGTTACGCGCCAAAACATGAAATAAACAAGCCAATTGACAATGTAACCCAAAGAAAACATGGAAACTCAAGGAGGTAAATGGTCGAATCATAAATGTACCCTTTTACAACGTCTTAGTAAGCTTTAATGAAAAAAAATAAAACTTTTAATAAAAAAAACTATTTATTCTTATTAGGAAATGTTGAATTTACTTAAATAGAAAATTAAACTAAACCAACTCTATTTGGTTCAAGGTAAGCCAAGACTTAACAATGCAATTTTACAAGTTATTTCCTTGAAGATTTTCCTGGTGCAATTACCATAAAATATTTCCAATCAAAATAATTTCCCAATTCGATGAAACCCAATGTAAATTGAAGAGTAAAAATCTTTCAAATTAAAGCCTTACTTAGGCAGACGGCAACAACAATTTGTACATCTCGTTGTTGTAAGTCGTTATTTTTCTCAATTTTTGTGTGTGTTTTTTTAAGCAAACTGTTTGCCGTTGGCGGGTTTTCCTTTTAGACAAGAACTGGCCGGGCAGAAAGACGAATCTTCTAGCTTGGCAACAGCCTAACTATTAGCAAACAATTTTTATTCGATTACAAAACCAAAGACACACGCACAATTGCGGGAGAACTGCGGGGGTTTTTTGGAAAAAACTTGTTAACTGCAGCATCTTTTTTTTACGACTCTTTTCACAACATTGCAGTGCGAACACATTCGTCAAGGTGGCGATGGCGATGCCGCATAGGAAATCCAAGAGGCAAATAATTAAAATAATAAAATTAACCAAGCAAACATTATGGACAATAAATTTTCTTGGTTTCTTATACGACACATTAAATGCCTGATGTTTGGCTTTTATTTCTTGTCTTGTTTTTGATTCTGCTGTGATGATGCCTGATTTTCCTTTTGGTTATAATTCTTAACGTGTTTTTGGTATTTTCTTGTTTTGATTGGAATTTATTGCCAGGCCTGTCCTTGCAGAAATTTGTTAAGAGTGTGTTGTGCAATGCATTTGTTGCATTTAATTACAGCATTTATGATTTGAATTGGGAGATGAGGCCGAAGGTGGCAGGTGGGTTACAACGGTTTATAAGATATATAAGCTTATTTCAGCATTACAATATTAATTAGCATTGGCTATTTATAAGGAAAATAAATAGAGATGTCTGGAGTTGAAACTCTCAAATCATATTCTCACGAAGATCGACAGACTCAAGGCGATCCAACTGCCAAAACCTCAAAAATCAAATCAAAGCCATCGAGCTCATCAAGTGCATGGCAAAATTAAGAAATAACCAAAAATTCACAACGAAAAAAATTATAAATATGTGGAAAAAAGAAAAACAAGGCAACAACAACAAGGGGCCAACGGCCAGGCAATCCAATCAGTTTCAAATTAAGGTTTACATATGCGAGAGTCGCCGCCAGCAGCAGCAGCAGCAGCAGCAGCCTGCCAGTCCGAAATTGACCAACAACCAACAAAGTAACCGAAAATACAGGGGCAGGGAAAACAGGGGAAAACATCTAAGGAAAAACCTGTCCGGCTGTCCGCTGTTGGATGAACTCTGGCGACGCCTCGAACGCCTTTGCATTCCCATGCCGCCGATCAGCAGATGATAATGATGACGGCGGTGTGGCGGAGTGGTGCCACTCGGTGGTGCTGATGACACCGACTTGGCTTCACGTTCTTTTTGCATGCCACCGATGTGACATCCGCATCCACAACGCCTCGTGATTAGTGGACATTGCACTCGAAGGGAAAGGAATAGCATAGAAATCGAAATCAAAACAAACGTGGCGAAGGAATGTTGAGTGAAAAACAAGGGAAACGATTTAAAGATACTCATTATTATATTAAAATTATATTAAATTATTATATTAATGTTTGTTCATAAATA
>JAEIIL010010405.1:0-13302 GCA_018905715.1 Drosophila lini | reverse complement strand
AATTAAACGGATAATTTGCCGAAGGTGGCGTAACGGAGTTCGCCGGGCTTACTAGTATATATATAGAATATAATGTAATAAAAATGTATACATAATAACAGGGTTTGAATTGAAAGAAACTGTTTAATTAAGCGCAAAAATGCTTCTTTTTTGTGTGTTTAGTTCTTGTATCGATACATACATACGGGGTTGGTGGTGTGGATATAGCATATCGTTTTTAGTTAATAAATTTTGACTTAGACGTTTAATTGGTTTCTAAAAATTTTGTTTTTTGCCGAGTGCTACTTTCTATAAATTGGCTAAATTCCCTTTAGTTACAGTTTAAGAACTTCTCCTCAGAGCGGAGTTCTCAAAAGAGTTTATAAATTGGAAAATATTATAAACTTTATTGAGAACTTTAAACACACACTGAGGCTACCGTTCCTAAATGATTTTTAATTTATATATATTAATAATCTTTTTTATTGTGCGGTGCGTAGTTATGATTATTCGTTTTTTTGTTATTTTTTTTTAAATACAAATTTGGTTCTCTGCGCTTTCCGTATTTTAATCGTTTTTATTTGAATTTGCTTCACTACTTACGTTAGTTGTTTATCGATTTTGTACATACGATAATTTACGATAGTATTCAAATAATTGCCGTAATTTGTTTAAAGTAAATATTATATATATCCTAGCAAGTTAATAGTCTCACAAAAGATTGTTAAGGGCTTCATCATTCAGAGTTCGTTTGAAAAATGTGTGGTTTTTATTTTAGGTTTACTTCTTTTTAAATATTTTCTGTTTAGCAAGTGGAAAACAAGGATAGAGAACATAGGAGAACCATACCCAGGACCCATGCCAAAAACCTTATAATAACAAGATGAATAGCGACATTGCACGCTTTGCATCTTATTATTATAAGGTACTTGCCCATACTATGTACGAGTCTTTTGTTGGGTTTTTAATTGGCCCATCTTGTTTTCTTTGTGGGGTATAAACGTCGTTACAGCGGCCTGGCCGGGATTTATCATCTATTTCAACTTAAATATAACATATTTACAATTACTTTTAACATTGCGATTGGGGGCAATACAAATACCTACCAGCAGCAAATGTTTAGACTTGAAAACAATATCTTTTACTGAAGCTAAATATATAAGAACATATTGTAAAGACTTTGGAATGAATGAATTGCACTATTATTAAAAAACAAAAAAAAGAATTCAGTTTCCGAGAGAGTACATTTGAAAATTAAAATTAAAGTATAACAAGGTGTACATGTGCAAAAACTGCAAGAATTAAAAAAAATAAATATATAATAGAACCAATTAGATTGCATTGTTTTCAACATTTTCAGCTTTGTTTCATATACCTCATTCCTTCTTTACTCTAAGATATATGGAAACATTCATTTGCCGCTGTTTTTAGACATTGACCCCCATATCGGCTGGCTTCATCCTCGTATATATCTCTAGTTTAGGCTAACAGAAGGTAACACAATGTATGGTAGTGGTGCTTAGACCAAAGTGCACAGATTGCGTTCGAAAAAATAGAACCACGATGAATGGATTGTAGAAGGATCCCTACGGTATCGAAATCCCCCCTCTAGACGGCTGAATTGATGACCGCCTGCGTCGAGGCGGAACTACTGATGCTATTGCCCTGGCCAAAAGCTGACCCGGCTGAACCGGCAGCCGATGATGTACTCGCCGTGGCCGTAATGCTCACCGCCGCCGATGTGGCCGATGTCCCTCCATCCGGGTAACCACCTGAAGCTGGAGCCGGCGATAGGGACATGGTCGAGGACGAAGGCGAGGAGCAGTCGCTTTGCACGCTCATTGTGGGCGAGGCGGCCACCAAATTGCTGCTGCTGCTCGTATTGCTAATGGTCAACGGGAACTGGGGCGGCGGATTACTGGTGGGCGTGTGCGGAGACAGAGGCGACAGCGTGGATGAAGTGGAGCCCGGTATGGGACTACTCGTTGTAATAGCTGCGGTAGAGCTGTTGCTGTTCGTACTCGAGGTGGTTGTTGTCGGGGCCAACGAGGATGCAGTGGATGGCGGCGTGGTAGCCGCTGGCTGCGATTGCTGCTGGCTGGGATTTACGCCAGCTGCAGCGGCTGCCACGGCGGCACGTTCACGTTCTCTATCGCGCTGCGGCCGGAACGCCTCGCGCAGAGCCTCCACGCGAATCTCGTTAGGACCCCAGCGCGCATAACCGGCGCTGTTTTGCAGCCACACAACCTGAGTGCCCTGCATGCACTTGATCAGCACTTCGGATCTACAAAAAAATTGAAAGATTTGGTTATAAAGTACCAAGCGTTTGGCTATAAATTCAGGGACTTACTTTTGCATCATGTGCTGGTAGCCATGCCTGTATTCGTGAGCCATGCCCAGGACCACCATGGAACGACGCTTGTACATGCTCTCGTCCAATTTGGATATGCTCTTCCACTCCGGTAAAAATACAATAAAGCTGAGAGGGATTACACACATATTAAAAAGTGAATTTTATACAGAATTATCTCTTTTACCTTAAGGGCTCCATGGTATCGGTGAGCAGTTTGTCGATGTGCAGCAAGGAGGCCTCGATCAACTCCTCGCAATGCGGCGGATTCACTTGGAAGGACCCGGAAACGGGCTTAAAGTCCAGGAAAGGCCTGAAATTAGTGAGAAGTCAGCAAGGCTCAATTTAATAGAGCTCGTACTTACCCCCTGGAACCGAAGTAGGCATCCGTATCGGCAAACGCCGAACAGTACTGGCGGAAATAGGAATTAAATGGCGAAGCAAAGCACTCGAAGCTGACGCCAAAGTGCCGATGCAGGCACTCAAAAACGGGAACTGGCAGGGCCGCCTGTGTGAGCTCCGCCTCCTGGGAGGAGTTCAGGGCATTGCCCAGGAAGGTCTGATACCGCTTGAGCAGGCACCACACCCGACCGATGAACAGATCGAACTTCTTGTCGTCGAAACAGTTGTGCCGGTAGAGTTGCTCCAGCTTCTGCAGATAGGTCAGGTTGATGTACTGCGCATCCGGCTGGTTAATCGTGGCGGGCGTATACTTGATGATCATGTGGTCGCGATCCTGCAGATACTCGATAGCCGGCATGCGCGGCGATGGGACGGCAAACTGTATGGGATAGCACCACACCTTCTTCAAGTGCGGCGGTGGCGGCGGAGGCGTTGGTTCCGGTATTCCGTGCTCCTTGAGCAGCTGCAGATGTCGCTCCCTGATCTTCCTAGCGTGATCCGCCGATAGATGATAGATTTTGACGCACAGTGTCTCCACGGAACTCTTTACCGTTTCCACCAAATGTGGCTCACATTGGCGCTTCAAATGAGCCAGTCTATCCTGGAAATCCTCGTAGCTGGCTCCCACGGTACGTCTTAGCCACTGGAACGTGTCCTCCACATTCCATTTGACCACCTTCTTTGATTCAGCCGGCGCCGAACGGGACTCGATAATCTGCTTAGCTGCCTCGGCGTAACGAGAGAGCTGCTTTCTTGCATCCCCCGTAAACTTGGGCTTCACAATCTTGATGGGTATATCGGACATGATCTCGCGGTACATGGAGCTAGAGATCTCGGGCAGACAGCTGCTGGGCAGTAGCGGATCGCAACCGGTATCTATAACCTTGCGTTCCATCAACCAGCGATTGAATGAGTCACGCGGCGCCTTTATATTCTCTCGCCGCATGCACAGATCCTCGTAGGTCTTTAGTAACTTCATGCTAAACGCAGCCCTTAGGGCCTCCACCTCCGGGTGTGGCTGCGGCAGCAGGGTGGGCGGACGTTCGACAATCACGGCATTGGTGCACACTTCCAAATCCCAGGGACCGGCCAGTACGAATTTCTTCATCGGCGGCCCGCCGCCCACATGATGCTGCTGATTGGGATGGATATGCATATCGTCCGAGGGCCGGCGCTTCAGGTGTTGGTGGTGATGATGATGATGCTGCTGTTGCTGCTGCTGGTGTTGCTGATGCATGTTTGGGGTCATGGGCGTAGCCCCGCCGGCATGACATATGCCCAGCGGATCGGTGAGCGGATCGAACGGCCGGTTGCCGGGCATCTCCCACAGCGACTCGCCGGTCACCTTGTTCCAATAGTACGGCCTGTTCTCGCGTTTCGACCAAAACTTACGCCAGCCCTGGTTTACCAGTTCGGCGGTAAGTTCCTCCCCGTAGCCACCGGGTCCCAGTGTTGGGGGCCCTTGGGGCGTGTGTGCCATACTCTCCAACGGCGAGGGAGCATGTGTTTTCGTCGGCGTCGATGGGGACGAGCAACTGGGCACCGGCGAGCTGCCCGCTCCGCTGGCCTGCAACGAATCTCCGATTATCGGTCCGGTTACCGTAGGCGCTCCGGCTGTTGGCGAGGGGGCTATGTTATTGGAGGCACTCGCTGTCAGCTGATCCCAGGCACTCTGCGCTGCGGCGCTGGCGGATGAGGAAGAGGCGGATGTGCTGGCCAAGGGCACCGGCGCGGAGCCCATGCCGGGCGTTCCCGTCGAGGCAATAACCGAAGACGGCATGGCCCCCGCTCCCGTTCCCGCGACCAGGTTGTGCATATTGCTATTGTTGTTGGCTGCCATGCTGGACTAATCTATCTGCAAAAGAGAGAGGTAAACAAAACAAATGATTACAATCAGAGAGCAGAGAAGCTGAGAGCTGAGAGAGAGGCGAGGCGAGAATAGTGCGAAACGGAGAGAACAGAGGAGCGAATAATCAATCAGTGCTGACGAAGAGCTCAGCGGGAAATACCTTACGAAGAGAATCTGAATCCTAAGACTAAGACGTAAATAAGGTTGTCTTCAAATTTCAGGGGCATAAGTTTGTACTTTGTGTTTGTTTAAACAAAATCATAATGCAATAAAAGAGTTTGATAACTGTAATTAATTGTAAAGCTTAAAAAAGCGTAAAAGCGTATATTTTTTAAAGCGATATTAGAGTTAAAATAAGATAAAAGCTAATTCTAGCCGAAAAACGGCTAGCTCTGCATGTCCATCACAGCAGATAATGAAGTGAGCGCGTCGCAAGCGAAGAAAGAAAAGGAAACAACCACCCACCGGAGAGCTATAACTGCCGTTAGTCGACAACAGACACTCAGCGGAGCGAGATCGGGGGCGCGCTCAGTGCGGACGGAATTATGCGTGGGGATCTTGGGGGCCCACGGATTTTTACTGTAAAACAATTTTAAACATACCCGGAAATTACGGAAAAACATACTGCCACCAGCAAACTGAAAAGTTGCGGCCCCCTTTATAAGCAGCCAGAGAGAGGCGGCGGCGCGAAGAGAGAGAGAGAGTGCAGAGCCGTCGAGAGAGCATGACAACAAAGTTCGCTCTTGCTCGCTCCGTCGCACGAATGAGAAATCAAAACAAATTGCAAAAGAATAGAGATTTTCTGCCGTCGCCTTCGCCTCGCCTGGGTTATGTGTATATGTTTTGACGAGCGTGTACCTAAGCGTATGCGCACACCGCCACAAGCGGGAATAAAAAATATACAAAATTATTTGCTGCACTCACACGGCGGAGCAAGGCATTATGCACGCCATATAAACAATTGCGAAAAAAAATTACACTTGGGATTCGTGGCCCCCGATGGCTACGTCATAGCACTACAATAATGGCGCGCTTTTTTGTTAATGCACTCACAGATCGAAATGGGAAATTTGCTAAAATTAAAGAAAAGAGCATAATCAATGGGCTTCACAACGGAAGGGTCCTTTAATTTAAACAATTCGCATGGAAGAGCGGGATCGGGAGCAGGGGAGAGAAATAAACAACATTCTGAGTGCAACGAAAATTTCTCTACACTTTCTTTTTTGCACCCACCAGGCACATCAATATTTTCCATTTTATATACGCCTGCTGCCTGGCATCGTGTGGCCGTGTTTTTGAAACGCCATTTAACGCCACAAAACTCACCCAGTTTTAACTATCCTATTCAGATAAACACTCGCTACGTGTTTTCAAACATTTAGGCGATATCTGGACGTAAATATTCCCGCGATTTTCTATGGAAATTTACAAATAATTCTTCTGAAATTCTTTTTCAGCGACGACAATAGAGCTGTCAAAAAGTCGATGACGCTATCGATAGCAGCGATGTTTTGGCTCTGGCCCGTGCTATCGATTGCGGTAATTAGCATAAACAAGGTGAAAAAATTGGATAATAAAAAGTGAGATTAATCAAAACGTGAGATTACAACAAATAATTGTAACAAAGGTATGTAAAAAAAACATTTTTATTAGTTACTATAGTAAACCGAAACCAATTTTTGGATACGTAGGGAAATTCAAAATAAGGTCTGATAAAACATCGATGACACTATCGCATTTCTTCTTATGCCTGGGTGGAAAACATTGATGTTTTCCAAATACACTGTGAGAAAAGTTAATCTTAAAAATCAAAATTCTGACATCAGTGCATTGGAATGTTGTAACATTTATTCTTTAATTTATTGTCTGAAGCTTTAGACAGATTTCTATGCTAATGTTGAGATCGGGCTTGTATCGGTTTATCAGGCGTAGCAGGTTGAACTTTTTCGCTTTGGAGTTGTTCGATTCCAATTCGTACAAGGTCGAAAGGTTGACCAGCAAGCTCTCGTTCAAAGACTTTTGGGGGTTAAGGTTAATGGCGCGCTCGTACAGGTTTATAGCATCTTTCAGCTTGCCGGCATACAAAAGGCACACTCCCATATTGTTCAGAATCATCGTATTTCCGGAATCCAAATGCAAAGCCTTTTGGAATATCACATAGGCCTCAGGAAAATCGTTTTTAGCCACAGCTATGAGGCCCTTGTCCACCAAGTCTCGCAGATCTGGAGAAGTGTTGCTGGAAATGAAGGAAAATATATAAGAACGTTTCTCCATTTGTTCACAGAATAGCTTACATTTCTCTGAGCCTTCTTGAGACGGCAAACTTCTGTTCAGCTCCAAAAATATCACCAATTTGCAGGTATATGCGTCCCCACGCAGAGTACAAGGTCCGCTGCTCCTCCTTGCTTAGATTGGAACGCTTTAAAAGGGTTCCCTCCATGATGTCGTCAATCATACTGAATTTCTTCATCTGCAAGTATGATTACGTTAATATATACCAAAATTATGTATATCCAAGCTTGATTCACACCATTAATCCACAGTTGATGATCGAGTGCAACACCCTTTCGCATCGCCTCTGCCAAAACTCCTCAGCCGGTTTGTTGCGCAGGTTTATATAGTGTTCCATGATCTCCCGGCTGGTAACATGGAGTTGCGACAGTCTGTCGAGGGCTATGTGCGGCTTTCCCAGATATATCGGCAGCTCTGCCAGAAGAAGGCGGAATGAAAAGCAGGCAATGGAGCCGCTCTTGCCATTGTACATCTCCGGATAAAAGTCGTAGAAGACATCCGGACTGGTTAGCTGTCCAAATGGTTCCGCCTCGGCATTCAGTAGCTCGAACTCGCCCAGTTTTGCTAAGAGGGCCAGGCGGGAGAACCACAGTTGGAGCGAGTGCGGCGAGTGCTTGGCCGGCTGCCCAGATCTTCCATATCCCTGGCCATAGATGGTTAGCAGACGTCCAGTTAGATTTACAGCTGTGCGATAGCAACCAGCATGGATTAGGGTCCTCAAGCCGCGCTCATCCTGAGTGACATCGTCAACGCGAAGGATCTTTCGGTGGGCTAGCTCCGCTTCTCCGAGGTGCTGAGTTACTGCAATGGTAATGGGATCCGGCTGGAACAGATGGAATGTTTTCAAATGTCCTTACGGGCATCTTTTGTCCTTCCACTGGTGCTTACCAGATCATTCTGCAGATGAATACCTGGCATTATAAGCTTGCCTGGCTCGCCCTCCCGCGGCAGCTCCCACAGACTTCGCACATCTTCGCCCACTTTTAGAGAATCCTCTGCCTCGGGTGTCTCCACATATTCAGGCGCCTGGAAAAATCCGGTGAACGTGTTGGACATCATGTTACCACCGGAGCTGGTGCTGCCGGCAGCGGGACTACCTTCTGCTGGCATCTCTTTGGACTTGGGTTTGTTTGTCAGCTCATCGAAAAAGCTGGGCGGATCGTTAGCAAAATATTCGCTTATTTTATTAGACATTTTTCCAGAGCAGTGTGCCCGCCGGCTTATGCGCGTGTAACCCATAAAAGCCCGTTAAAGAGGACTTGTCATTTCCAATATCTTGTATAACTGGTCACACACATTCGGCCAGTGCGATAGCGTTTAAGATACAGATACATAGATGCTTCGATGTATCTTGTGCGACTGGTCACACCCGTTCCGCTAGAACAATTGAGGTTGAGATACAGATACATCCATAGATGCGTCGATGTTTGAAACAACGATATCGATTTCATTATCGATTTCTTAGTAGGCCGTTATTTATTTTTTTTTTTGATTTTTTTTAATTTTTATGTATGCAGATATGTACATAGATATGCAGATTTTAAGCAGCGATATAAATTTATTAGAAAACTAATTAGAAATAAACCTTCTAAATACCTTAAATAAAACCAGATGCGATATAGTAATTCGAATTTATTCATCTACAGCCATTACATTATTGTACATATAAAGCAAAAATTAGTTTATTATAAAGCTAACGAATTCATGCCATTTGATGACTAATTTTCCATTTGCTTTTTGTCCTAACATTAATACGCATTACGTCTTATTTACACACACAAAAAATAAAAACAGCCTCGCATGGAACCGAAGTTTATTGACCATTGAAAATGGTTTCGGGATAATAGCTGGGGGCATTGAACATGCGCGGGAAGCCATTTCCATCCAATTGGCCCACAGGCAGGACCGACATAATATCACTGCAAAGAAACAAAACAAATATATAGTAAGGGTATATAAAGGCAATATTTTTTTCCGAAAAAATATCTAAAATAATATTACAATTGAATATAAAATTTACGAAATCATAAACTTCGTCTTATGATATCAATATATCATTGCATCCCATGCATTTAATTTCCTTAAAAATTACTTTAAAGTTACAATATGTAATAGGTATTATAATAAACAAAATTGAATCAGAAAATCATTTAAGGAAAGGCGTCTTATTATTTTTGTAATATTCCTATTTAAGACCACGACATTAAACGATTATTTTGTATTTCTTGTGGACTCCATTATTTAAATTTCCACTTGAGGGTTCCTAGCTATTGATGTGCGACTGTATAATTTTTAACATAAAAAAAAACACATTTACTCCACTTGTGAGTTCCAGTGCAGTATGTGGTTCATGGTGTACGGTGTATGGTGTGTGCTGCAATTTGACGCTTCTCCTGGGCAGGCGAAGCGATCAAACAGCGGGAGGGAGTGGTGTATGGGATATGGCGATTAGGGGACAGGCGGCGGCACATGCTACACGCATGCGCTGCGTTAGGAGGAGCCGGGGCACGTCCCGAGTCCCTTGGCTCTATAAATATGCAGAGGACCGTGCAAAGGAGCCGGCGAAATTGGACATAAAACACGCTCAAGTGGGCGGGACTGGACGCACAAGTGCTTTACGGTCACTAACAAACGATCTTTAATGCCAATTCCAAAACAATTGATTATATTCGTTCGGATTTCGAGGAGTTCTCTGTGCTCTAGGGCGAACAACATGCTCGCCCTCAAGTGTTGAATGAATTGTCTTACGAGTTATGAGGAAATGGAAATGGGCAAGACCGGCTACAGTTCATCTTTTACCAAAACGTTTGAGTTTTGAGTGTTGGAGTTAAGGGGAAATGACTACATTCAAAACTATAAAAATGGATATTAAACTAGAACTAGAAATTTGTGAAATATAACAAATATTCGATCCTAAAAGTGTTAGAATTTGATTAAGAAAACTATACAAAATAATATTTAAAGACTAGATAGTGAAAGGATAAAATTTAGATAGCAAGGAATGTAATGTGAGGATGCTGGGGTTTACCCCCAGCATTGTAACTTGTAATTGTAACTTTAAGGAGTTCCTGAGCTATTTTTAAAATCAAACTTATAGATTTATTAAGCAAAAATCTAAGGATATTAAACAATAAACTTGTCAATATTATTTCCTGTAATTTCATATCTCTTCAATCAAATTCAATCTTTTATCTAAAAGGAAAGGTATAAATTGATCTTAAAGTAAAAGTTCTCTTATGTAAGTCCAAGTCCAAATCAACTTACGGTCTTTGCTGTGGCGTTCGATCCCTTTGTCGGCGATTTTTGAACCAATTGGACACCTGGGTGAGCGTGAGGCCCGTCTTCTTGGCCAGCGTCTTCTTTTCATCGGGCGTGGGATAGCGATTGGTCAGGTAGCAGTCCTTGAGGGCATTCCGAGACTTTTCCTTAAAACAGTAAACCGTCTCCTCGCCGTCCCAGATCGTCTTGGGCAGTGGATATTTTTTCCGCAGTCGATACTTGTCCACGGCTCCTAGGGGTCGACCGCGTACCTTTTCGGCCTCCTTGTAGTGGGCTTTAAACCAGAGATTCTGTAGATCCACATGATACTTCATAGAGAAGCAGTGTGTCTCCAGCAGGTTGTAAAGTTCATGGAATTGCCCCAGATTGTAGGCAACCATGGCCCGTGCCCGCAGCACGCTCTCGTTGGTCTTGAAGAATTCGGAGGGAGGCAGGCTGCACAGAAACGTGGTGAGCTTCTCAATGTCGCCCTTCTGCTGCAGGGCCTCGCACATGCACTGGATCTATAAGGAAAGAGTATTAATTAGCCTTAGAGTAATTTAATTTTTTAAGATTTATAAAACTCCTCTTAAAAGATGTCTTTATCTCACCTGATCCGTGGAGAATTGCAACATTTTGGCATCGATGGGAAAGCTGCCAACGGCGGACATATTGTGGGCAGCAGTGAGATTCGATATGAGATGACCGCCGCCTCCTGGATTGCCGCCTAAACCACTTCCTCCCCTTGATAAGCCACCACCTCCGCCGCACAGGGAATCCGTCTTTGTGTTCCCATTGAGATCCCCCAGATTGCCCGCGCAGCCGTTCTCAAAGATAATGCTATTTAGACTGGGGTAGTGAGTGGGTGTGGTCGAGGCTGTGGGTGGCGGTGACTTGTCATAGTCATTGGTTATGTCCTGGAATCTTCGCTCCAGCAAGTGATCCTTTTCCGCCGTCTCATAGGGTGCAAATTTATCCAACTGCAAAACTGTTTTGCATGAGAGGTTGCCACGATAGCCTGAGGATGAGGGGGAAATCATCACCATGTGGACAACTATAGGTAAACCCCAGACTATAACAACTGCAAGAAGTTCTTTCTCACGTGCCATTTCGGTGGTCAATGGAAATACCCGAAACCCCCGCCAGTCTTCTTCCCCCGAATCAGAAATGTGACTAATCGAATGCCCGACATGACCGAAGCAGTTGCTGTCTTTCGACACCTCAGACGGGCAGGGAAACGGGGGAACGGGGACTGTGGATCATATTTGAGGCCCGAAAGAGACATCGAGCAAATAAATAAATGCGATATGCTCACACACAAATGCAAGGGGAAGTCAGCGTGTGGATGCAAGTATAAATATGTAAATATTATAAAACATAATGCATTTGATGGTGCATTTATAGGAGGTAATCGAATTTTGAGTGCCCTGTTTTATTTATTATATAAAAATTATACAAAAAAATAACGTAATCATTCAAAATTTAGACTCAAAAAACTTGTTGTCCTGATATACTATAAATTACAAAAATACAAAATTGATTTAAGTACTTCTCACAACTATAAATGTTAAATTTAATACCTAATCGAACAATTGGTATTTGGGAATTATATTTTTATATATCCTCTAATTTAATAAAATTACTCTAATAATATATAAAATACTCCCTCTTTTTGCTACCATTTTGGCCAAACAAATAAGAAACTGGACAATCCAACCCTACACCCTGCACACATGCAGTCCTCAAAAAATGTGTGCTTCTCAGCAGAATTGTAGTCCCAGGCTTTAATTGTTTATGCAGCGCCGCACTGACGCCTCTGTCCGTCCAGTAACCCGATATCGACCAGGTCTTGGCTCTAGAACTCCAACGATAAGGCTAGACCTAGTTGGATCCGATCCCTGGATGTGGCCATAGATACGGCTAGGGATCCGGTAGCACCTACACTTACCAGAATTGGGCAGGAAGAGTGATCCGTAGGCCATGGGCGAGCTGAGATTGTCCTGATGCACGGCGGAGTGGTCCGAGGATGTGCCGCCGGAACTGGTGGAGTCCAAGTCACCGCTGATCGAGGCCGACAGATTGTTGGTATCCATATTCTTCTCGAACATTATCCAGCGGTAACTGAACACAGTTCAGCGGTTTATCAAATTAATTTAATTGCTCACTTTTCACTTTAATTTTTTGGGTTAATTAAAGCGATTTTAGCACTGCATTATAATTGATTTATTTTAATTAAGTTTGTTTTTCACTTAGCTTATGATGCATTTATTTTTTTTAACTTTTTTATGTTTATGGTTGCGGTGTAATTATTATTTTAAAATGACTGGCTTAAGTTGTAAGTTTTTATTAACAAAGTTTGATTTTAATTTATTTGGTTTGGTAGGTTTCAGATATTTTTAATTTTTATTTTAAATTAGCGATTTACTGTAATTTAATTTATACGCATTTATTTTTAGTCTTCCGATTGTTTAAATTAGTTTTTAAGTTCTTTGAAATTTGGTTTTTTATTTTGATAAACTCACAAATTTAACGATTTTACTTCCAATTTAAGTTTTCTAATTTTTCACTGATATTCAGCTTTTAGATTATTTGTAGATTTTAGTTATAATATTTTTTAATATTTGGTAACTGAGGAACTTAATTTTTTAAATATTTTTTTAGACACCGATTCTCTCCTTGCGACTTGACGCGTCCGCTCTTCAAACTCAACTGCAAGCGACCGAAAATTGCATTCCAAGGCTGCGTGTTCCGTTCCATTCCGTTCCCGTTGCCTGCGGAACGCGGTTCTGGGATGGAACGGCCACCGTTAACTGGCTGCAATCTGGCCAATTTTTCGGGGGTGGTTCCGCTTCCGTTTTGTCCTTTGGACGATGGGCGTGTCCGGTGTCGGCCATTTTGTTCCATTATCTGCGAATTGTGCAAACTTCTTCTCATTGTTCTTGTTGTCTTCAATAGGGGCAGCAGCGGAGGGTCTTGGATTTGGAAACATCATGACCTCATTAGCGCCCCGAGGGTGTCTAATGAATGCCCCCGGTTTGTGTTTTTTTTTTACTTCTCGGAATTTACATCGAATTTCTGTGACATTGCTTCAGCGAAGAGTCTTCTTCAACTTGAGACCTTAAATAATAGTTACAGCAACAAATCAAATTTCTTTTTTTCTTTTTTTTATTTT
>JAEIIL010010388.1:0-15607 GCA_018905715.1 Drosophila lini | reverse complement strand
TCAGCTATTTTTTTAAACATATTATAACAACTTCCTTATCTGTATCTTTATCTTGAAACCCCGAATTTGTTTATATTAATTATCGCATTCGGAATATGGTAAAGAACGTGTGTTGGGATAAAATACATATCTTGTTCCAGATTGAGGAGAGCACGACCGCAGATTTAGGCGAAGCCTAAGTCCTTGTATTCCCTACTTGTCGATCCAGCTGCTCCTGGTGTCTCCCCATGTGCCTGTCGCTGTTTTCGTAATGTGCAAACGGCTCCTGAGCGGGGTTTCTAAGAATTCCCACAAGATCTTCACTTGGATACCTGGGAAAATGCCGAGACGGATTCACATGCCTCGACCTATTGGTACACATGTCTCTCTTGACCTCTTTCTCCCCTAGGATGTACTGTGACCTTAGGAAGTTCAGAAGTTGCCAGCCTTCTGGCCAGGCCAGCAACACGCCCACGCAACTCCTTCCAAAGCCGCGGTAATCGGAGGCGTTAAGAATTAGGTAATAGGCGACGCCCCTTAGCAGGCGACAGTGAAAGATGCGAATGATCCGGTATCGCCAAAGTAAGCGGCCCTTTTTAGATCCACCATAGACAATCCAAGCGCCAACCAACAACGTCAGGGATACCAAAGTCGGCCGTTCCTCGTACACCTGCTTAAAGTTGGCCTTAAGTGGACAAAGACGAGCAAAGCTGCGTTCTTCGCCCGATGCGAGCACAGCTCCAAAAACCACAGCCACGCCAGCCAAATGGGCACCCAAGGCTGCTGCCGTACAGTAAACCCAGAGCAGCGAATTCGTCAGGAGGGGGCAACATACCCACAAGACAAAGCCAAATATGAACTGGGCCACGCGCTCTATATCGCAGGAATTTACCTCCAGGGTGAGCACGAACTCGCTGTTCGTGTAGATGCCATAGCAGGCGTCATCATGGGCACTCAGAGAGATTATCCGATGCTTATTAGTCCCCAATCCAATTGGCTTCCCCTCAAAGTCCTCGATGACTTGGTAATGAGCCTGGTGAACTGCTCTCATGGAGTCCGCCTTGTATTGCTTGTAGACGCCGCCAGCCGGAATCTGGAGGCGCAGGCGACTGCTCTGGAATACGTTCCACATGGACGGCAGTGTGGCTTCCTTGCAAAATACATGCACCCTATTGTGAACATACAGCATCTGGAGTATCGTTTGGACATCCTGGACGTGTGGCTCGTTGGGACGCAGAAACGTTACCTCCTTAGTGCCGAACGAGAATGCCGGCAGCAATGGGAAAAGAAATACAACTAATAGATTAGGCCACATTATGTGACTTGCCTTATTTTTTTCAGCTCCAGGTTAGAATGATTTTCGAAAGCCTTTCTATTGACTTTTCAGTTGAAAATAATACTAAGTTTATTTTACTTTTCACATAAGCTAATCCAAGCCAATACAAAAATCAAAGAAATATTTTTTTTAGACTTTTCTTCATTCGCTGACGCATTGACATTTGTAACTTGAGCGGCGTAAGAATGTCTTAAGTCGCAGCTAAGACGTTGGGATTATCCTTCTCAGGTATGCACACGCAACCCCCGGTGACATTGGCACCTTTTAATCCGTCTTAATTAGATTCTTTGGGTCGGCTATAAAAGCATTTTGATGGCACTTGCCGCAGGGCAGGCAAAGGTGAGACAAGTCACGGGCCGATATGTCGGGCACCAAAGGACACTGAATATTGGAGCGGATAGAGCTAAAAAATGCACCTCAATGGGCCGAGCGGGCCGCAGGCCCTAATGAACGACAGCTCCGGCGCAGATGGATCTGTCTTCCCCATGGGACATAGTTATCCTGCGGAGTACCAGCATCTGGTGCACGCCCACTGGCGGGGATTTCGGGAAGCACCGATTTACTATCATGCAGGCTTTTACATCGCCTACGTTGTCCTTATGATATCAAGTATTTTCGGAAATGGATTGGTCATCTGGATTTTTTCCACGTAAGAATAAGGAAGCTTTTGGGAAATGCAAAAATCAAACATTTTTTAAATTTATAGGTCTAAATCTCTGCGAACTCCCTCCAACCTGCTGATTCTGAACCTGGCCATTTTCGACCTGTTCATGTGCACCAATATGCCACACTATCTCCTTAACGCCGCCGTTGGCTATATTGTGGGGGGAGATCTCGGCTGCGATATATATGCCCTTAACGGAGGTATTTCTGGAATGGGAGCCTCCATAACGAATGCCTTCATTGCCTTCGATAGGTACAAAACCATATCGAATCCCATTGATGGACGATTAAGTTATGGACAGATAGTCCTGTGCATCCTCTTCACCTGGCTGTGGGCCACGCCCTTTTCGGTGCTGCCCTTGTTTCAGATCTGGGGACGCTATCAGCCAGGTGAGTAATAGTAAATATAGATTATAGAAAGATTTATTTACGTACTTTTTAAGAGGGCTTCCTGACCACCTGCTCATTTGATTATCTGACAAACACGGACGATAACCGGCTATTTGTGCGTACGATATTCGTGTGGTCCTACGCGATTCCAATGACCATGATCCTGGTTTCCTACTACAAGCTCTTCACCCACGTCCGCACCCACGAGAAGATGCTGGCGGAGCAGGCCAAGAAGATGAACGTCAAGTCGCTGTCTGCCAACGCCAATGCCGACAACATGAGCGTAGAGCTCCGGATAGCCAAGGCGGCTTTGATAATCTACATGCTGTTTGTCCTGGCCTGGACCCCGTACTCCGTGGTGGCGCTAATTGGATGCTTTGGGGAGCAGCACCTTATTACGCCCGTCGTTTCCATGCTGCCCTGCCTGGCCTGCAAATCGGTATCCTGCCTAGATCCTTGGGTTTACGCCACCAGTCATCCGAAGTACCGACTGGAGTTGGAGCGCCGCCTGCCATGGCTGGGCGTCCGCGAGAAGCAGAACATCTCCGGATCATCTGGCGGTCAGGAGAGTGTGGCCAGTGTCAGCGGCGATACGTTGGCTCTCAGTGTCCAAAATTAAAGTATATCGTGATGGATTAGTGAAATGGATATGAACATGTATTTATGAGTTGATTAGTTCTAAGATGCAATGAACTGCAAGAGTTCCAAAAAATACAAACCAAAAAAAGCTGGCATTTAAAAATATGTTGATTTATTTTTATATAGGGGAACAGTAGAAATTTGTCTATACAAAGATTCGTAAATGTAAATTTAAATTACAGCAACAATTAATTGCAGATTATTTTCGGTCGTGGTTTTTTTATTTATAACTAAAGAAATTATAAAACAATTTCTATAGCTGGAAAAGGTAGGATTATAACATTTAGGCATTAAAATGTATTTTTTAATCATCTCTTCATATTTATGACCATAATAAGTTTTATTTCGGATTTCGGATTTCTCAATTGTTTCAGATGGCGCGGTGTTTAGCTGTGACTATTTCCGTATCTATTAGATACAAACAATTGATGAAGGCAAATCGAAACGACAGCCGCCACCCTCCGCGCACACTCGCGCCATTCCCATAGGTGGTGGCAGTCGCAGTCCAGTTGCCAGTCCAAATCCAAGTCCCAGTCCAACCACCGGCGAGGTTGAAGAAGTTGTGCTTCTTTGTTGCTTGCCCGAGTCCAACCAATCCGCGATACCGAGAGCGCGTTTCAATTCAGCGAATGTTCCACACGCAACCAGGCCACCAGAATTGGTAGAAGCGGTTTACAACATTTCTACGCGGCCGTTGAAAGCGATGATTGGCTAGCCCAGCGAGAGGGCGGCGGGCAGTAGCGGGGGCGGCGAATCCAGAGCGAGAGGAGCATAGCAACAATGTTGCAGTTGTGTGTTTCCCACTTACACACATGCACACCATGACGGCGAATAGACCACGCCGCGGCCGGGTGGTGTGAGTGTGGCGCGGCAGCGGCAGAAATGGGGCTTCTTCTTGCTCTTTAAGAAACAACAAACATTTATACTAGGTCTCCAGGAGATTTAGCAGCGCGCCGGGCGGCGAGCGAGCGATTAGATTTTCAAGGGAAACTCAATAGAAACGCCGTTAGAAGCCGTCGCTACAGGTGTGAGCGAGACGAGCGCAGAGAGTAGGAGGGATTAGAGAGATAGAGAGATGTGCATGCACTCAGCTTCCCTTTCTCTTGGTCTGTGATGCTCACTCCGGATAATCCAATTTGCGCCACAATTCGATTCGTTTGTTTGCGACGGGGGCTGTATGCTGTGTGTGTCGTTTTCGACATTCCTCTTATTGTATGCCCGCCGCCGACTTGTTGCATGTAATAATAATAATAACGAACGAAACGGTATCTCGTAGCTGTTTAGTGGATGATTAAACTGAATTTAATCGTTTGCGAACAGGCGCTCAGCGGCACGAAGAAGCCGAGTCGGCCATTACGGCCTCTGCGTTTCTCGCAGTGAAACCCATACGAGTTTAAATTGCCCACAGAATGGCTGCGCTGCATATTGTCGTCTCGCTCCCTCACTCGTTTAAACGTCAATTGAATACCGGTTGCGAATTTGCTGGTCAGAATAGTTCTCGGTAAGGTGCACTCTATTATTTTATTTAAAAAACTCGAATTAAATAAAAAAGAGTAATATTGGAAATAGTAACTTTGTTAACATGTGTAAATAATCAATAAAAAAAGTAAAAGATCCTATATTTGGTATAAATATTCAATTATTAAAAAAGACAATTAAACCAAGAATATACAAAAATTTCACGCTTTTCAGAGGTTAACTATTGTGTGTAACTAAAATCACTTATGTACATATGCATATTATTGAACTTATTAATTTTAATTTGCCAATTTTCATTCTCTGACAGTGGCACCAAATTTTCCACAGAGTACTCACCGAGTCCGTTAATCGGTTATCTCGCTCACTCACTCGTTTAAACGTCAGTTGAATGCCGGTTGCGAATTTGCTGGTCAAGATTTTTTTTTTTTTTATTATACCATATTTCTCATATCTAAATTTTTATTAGAAATATGTCTAAACATAAATAAAATTCTATTCATGAAAAATAACATTCGAAATACCAATTTTAGTTAAAATAGATAACTAATAAGTTAAAAGAGAAGATAAATATTAGTGTAAATATATGAAATTAAATTATTTGTAGGATGTTATGATAAAATTTTAGCAGGCTTTTAGGATCTCGAATGAGGGGCGTAACGAAAAACACATTTCCTTGACCGTACTAAAGTAGAGTGAATTTTGAAAATTTTAAAAGTTCTTTCTCTCACAGTTGCATCAAATTTTCCACTGGGCACCCACTGTGCCCGTGGACGGAAACAGTCGTCTCGCTTACTCCCATGGCCGACAGAAGGCAGCTGAGACTGCTGTCTCGCGGCATTAATCGTCTTTCTATGATTTTGGCAATCCTAATAATGCCAATTCATGGGGTGGGCGCCTGTTAACTAGCAGCAGGCTTACAGCATTAACATGACGGGAATCGATAACGGATGACGACGCAAAGTCAGCACAGCAGCACCCACTCGTGCAAGGCCAGGTTTCGGCCGCTCCTGCGGCTCTGTTAACATTTGAACGTTAAAAATTCGATTTTATAGAATTCCAGCAACGCCCAGAGAGCGAGAGGGATGACGACGACGACGATGGCGCGCCGAAAAAGAGCTAATTACGAGACACCAACACAGAGACAAGCAGGCGGTAACAGCGAGCGGGGCGGCGCTAACAGCCAAGCTGCTACACATTCTGCGCTCCTCTTAGTTATTATGTCAGATCTGCAATGTGCGACTATAAAATACGTATGCCCGAATCGCGGCCGGCGAGAATTTATTGGCTCGTCGCCCCCGGCTCGGGGGTGTGAGTTATAAAATTGATGGCATAAACGTCTCGAATTTATAAACAGCGCACCCGCACATTGCCTCGCATTTGCTCAGCGCCTGTTGCCATTTTTCGAGTGTATGGTTACATTTTGAAGTCATTCGATGCGCCACAGAGTGCGCTGCCGCTGCCCCACAGATTGCTGCGGGGAGAGTGGATTTTGTCCGCTGCCACCCACTGCCTCTGCTGCTGGCCTGGTGGGAATTTTCGGTTGTATGTTGGTAACATTTTGCCGTCTCAAAAATGCTCGGACACACCGAAGGCAGCTCTGGCAACGCCTGTCGCGCCATCTCGCTCACATCCGCCGGCATGTTGGAATTTTGGGGCGGCATTCCCGACCGCATATTTCGGAATCTCAAAACGGCGGCATTCCACGTTAGGGTTGTCAGACCACCGGACGGGATCGAGGCGCTACAGGTGGCCGCCGCGCTGACTGCCGCGCGGCAACCCTGGCCGAGCGTTGCGTTCCACGGCCACTGTGCCGCATTCCGCGCATAACGAAGCCGTCTGCTTTCAGGTCTGCTTGCCTGTTCGGGCAGCTGAGTGAAATTTCATGCAGCGCGATTCTCACAAATTTCGAATTCCCCACATATTTTCATGCCTGTCGTGCCGCCGGCCTTTGTTCGTGTTATTGTTATTGTCGTGTATATTTTCTCACTGCTCGTGACTGTGACGTTGTTATCCGACGGTTACTCTGCTGCTTGACTCTCTGATAGCCCCCGCATTATCACTGGGATGTGTGTTGGGTGGGTGTTGACCTTGGAGTGGGGGTTCACGAACGTGATTTCTTGCATATTATAAATCTAACAATTTCACTTGCAGAATACGAGGTAATTTAATTTCGACTTTCGGATAAAAATAAGGGGTTTTGTGTTAAAATGAATAGGAATTTGGTTTATTATAAAAAAAATAAGTATTATAAAATTTATTTATTAAATTGGCATAAAATGACAACAGACATAGGAATATTTGATACAAATTTCGTCACTGTTTATGGAACAGAGATAATAAGAAAATTGCTTAAACTTTATGGACTTCATAAAGATTTAATAATATCAATGGTGTAAGTATTTAGTCTTATTATAAATGAGAAAATTATTTTTAGCTAATTTAGTCAGTATTTTATTTATATATTACAATTTATTTTACAATTTACTTTTACTACACTCGAGCATGATTTTTTGAATAATTAATTATTTATCCAAAACTTAAGAATAACCAACATTAAAGCACAAATTAAGAAAAATATTTGACACAACGTTTAACTTTAAATACCAACTTAACCCAATTTTTGCTTTAAAATATTAGTATTTTTATAATGAATAAACTATTGTGAATAAAAATAAACCCTGCACTTGAGTATACATTTTTAAAATAAACGTATCCTTCCAATAAGTAACACAGTTAGTAGAAAAAAAATTAAAAAAAATAAAAGGCCCAAATATTAAATAAAATTTAAAAAAGATTGCTAATTTAATAACATTGATTAATGGCTCGAAGTAAGGACAAGTCCACTATCTTCCAGCCTACAAGCGCTGCCTGGACAATAAGCGATGACAATCCAATACCAAGAGTCTGCAGGTAGTCCAACCAACTAGTTTTGTTCCAGTCGATGCCTGGGAAAGGGAAAGGGCGGTGGTGGGGCAGAGGGGAGTGCCCTGCCTCCCCTCATCACCTCATTATTCCCTGCGCAGTTTACGCACTGGCGAGGCGACTCCTTAAATTCAAGGTGACTTGGTTGGTTTGTGCTCCTCCACCAAAGTGGATCACACAGTACCAGCTCCAGAGGCAGGCACCTGGCTGGTCACCCACCGCCACCTCCCAGTGGGTGGGTGCGGTGGCCTGGAGATTGAAGTGCCCGGTGCCGCTGGAGTTAGACGCACTATTGTCCTCTGCAAATCCTCATTGTAACAAGCGCCCAGAATCATTGTCTTACGCATACGTCGTCGACCTGACTCCAGACTTCGAAGAGTGCAGCAGCAGCAGCAACAGCAGCTCCGACAGCACAACAAAAATGCCAATGCAAAAAAGTTGCCATAAAGAGACGACAACGTCCCCATCCCCATCTCCACATCGCCTGGCATCGGCATTGGCATCGCCCAAAAATAAATGCAACGCCTCCGAATGGCCAATCTCCCATATACCCTGGCGATCACCATCTCCAGCCCTGCAACGTCGCTTCTGCCTGTGCCGTTTCTCCAGCTCCAGCTGCTGTGCAGTTTTTGCTGCTGCTCCCAGCAAGTTCATTGTCCCAGCTCAAGGCGATGCGCAAAAGGAAATCGAGAAAAAGCACACAGCAACGCATTCTGATTGCGTCCAGCAAACTGGTTCCCGACTGCGATCGCAGGTCTTATTAATCAGGAAGTGAGAATGAATCATGTCTACAAGGCACATGGCAGCTGACATACGTCCCTGATACCTATTAAGGAGGTTGTGTTTAGTTCTTTCCAAAAGAAATATTTTAAATAAATATTTGTAAAGGTTGAATCAGGGAAAAATAAGAAATAAACAATTATTTATTTATTTTGTATCTTTAAAATTGACTTTCACATTTTTATTTTAGTTTAATGTTAATAAAAATTAAATCCAACAACAATTGACATAAATATTTAATCTGTTTGAAATGAATTTATGCTGTTCCAAAATAGAATCCCAAATCGGTAGGAAAACACATTTATATCGTAATTGTTATATTGTATTTGTATATTTCTTAAGAAATACTTTACCTCTTTCCAGCTTAAGCAGTTTTAATTGTAAATAGACTTTGTGGTTTGTACCTACATACTAGATCTATACATAAATTGTTTATCTGGAATGCTTATTTGGTTTAATGTTTTCGAGTATAAGGAATAATTTCTATACGATTGAAGAACGTCGCTGTGGAACTACCTCCGACTGACAATGTGCAAAGGAATATTTATATTTACTTAGCACTTTACTCAAAAATTTAATTGAGTTAGTCGCTGGTAAATTTGTTGTTATTTTTTTTCGTAGCGACGTTCAACCTGTGTCAGAGTTCTGTTTTAAAATAATATTTGGTGCCATTTCGATATACAAAGTAAACTAAAGAAATAATGCAGAGGCGCCCCAAAAAGCGCTGTGAATTTAGAACGTTTAATTTTTGTATGAACGATTTAGAACAACGATTTTGTTGGCACCCCTGTATGTATATAGCTTCTAACAGAGCAGCGCAATGTGACCGCTCTCGTTGCCGGCAAGGAAGGCCCGATTCAGGGGCAGGACGGCCAGCGAGGTTAGCACGCCGCGGAAGGTCTCCGAACGCAGCTTGGTGATCGTGTTGAAGGCATGGGAATGGGCCACATCCGCATAGACGCCCACCCGGTTGCCGGTGGTGGCGTAGACCAAGGAGGAGCCCACGCTCTGCAGAAAATGGGCGGGTTCCGGCGGAGGTCTAAACGAAAACATAATTTAAAAATGCAATGTAAAGTTTATCCAGATCAAAACATCAGTAGAACTCACTTGAGCTGGTAGTGCATGATGCCATCCAGGGCATGCCAAACGGCCAGGGAATGATCCAATGCGGAGCTCACCAGGAACTGATCACTCGGCGCCGTCAGCTGCAGCAGATCGCACTCCATCGGACGCCAGGAGTTGATCACCATGCCGGTACGTGTGTCCAGCTGTACTATACAGCCGGAGGAGAGTCCCGCCGCCAGCCAATTGCCAGAGGGAGCCACCGCCAGACAGCGCACAGTGGCATTGGGCAGAGCAGCATTGCACACCCTCCACTCGTTGACGTACTCCATGCTCCTGGCATCGATCATTTTCACCGTGGACTCGGCTGTGCCGGCGACAACCAGCGGGGAATGCGATGGCAGGCATTTGACCACTGTCACAGCGCTGTGTCGCGGCGCATCCAGTATGCCCAGTGGTCGCCCGATAAACGGATCCCACAGGTGTACTCCTGAATCGCAGGACACCACATAGCGGAGGGACTCCAGGAAGCTGAGCGAATTGATAGACTTCTTGTGCGTCGTATAGGTGAACTGGCAGGCGCTGGTCTTTCGGCCATCTCCCTCGCTGCGCAGCGACCACAGCTTGACGGTCTTGTCCTTGGACGCGGACACGAAGCTGTTCTCGTTGTCCAGGGCGTAGATGGCTCTCACGGAGTTGGTGTGGCCCACAAAGGACTGCAGTCGAATCTGCTTGAGATTGAGCGCCTGGTTGTCCTTCTCGCTGCGCGTGGTTTCGTTGCGCCAATAGGCAAGCCAGTTGCCCTTCAAGTGCCGGGTGCTGGGCATCTGGTCCAGCTTGTAGGCCACCATGTCGAGCAGCTCCACGTTGCTCCGGGCCTGGACCTGCAGGCGATTGCCAACGATCTGGGTGCCAAAACTGTTTGCGGCCAGTTCGCAGGTGGCATCCACCGAGTCCACATCCTGTCCGGAACTAACACTGGTGGACAATTGGGTTTTGCTCTCACCATTTCCACTGGGCTGTTCGTGTTCGTGGCAAAGGGTCAGCACGAGTTCCAGATTGGTTAGCGCCCTCTTCATATTGGCTTCGCCCAGGAAGCGCAAGAACGTCAGGTAGGCGGTGTGCGCCAACTCGGGACCAAAGACGTCTCTCAACTCCTCCATAGCACGTTCCGGCTGCGAAGCTCCTCCGCCGCCCGTCAGCGAAAGATTGGCCAGATCAGCGGCAAAATCATTGGGCAGTCCGAAGGCCTTGTTGAAGATCAGAAAGAAGGGACAGAGGAGCGACTGGCAGAGATGCTCCCGCGTCATATCCGATCCAAGGCGAACGCTCAGAGCATAGATTGCGTCCAGGAACTTGCGCGCTAGCAGTGACCGCCCCAGATAGCCACTCGGCATCTGGAGATTCGTTGAGCTCAGCAGACGCAGAATTGGCAGCAGGATGGCGTCCAGCAGGATGTGCTGCAGGTGCTCCATGATGCTGGCATCGGTCAGACACGGCACCATGTACTTGAGCAGCTGCAGCGAACTGATGATGGCGCCCTCCAGGCTGCCAGTGATCCGCTTGGAGCAGAGTCCAATCAGCTCGCTGATGTGCGGAAAGTACTGTAGCAGGAGGAAGCTTTCGCCGTAGAGAGCTGGAAAGGAATGGTGTCACAAGGATAGAAGGAAGAGCTTTCGGAAGGTGCAAACCAATCCCAGAAGTTGCTTTACTCACCCGCTATGGACATGAGACACTCCAGGACTCGAGCCGCACTTCGATCGCCCGCCACCCTAGCGTTTGCTATGCTGAAGTAGTTGAGATTGGCCGCCTCCGGGGAGGAGCTGAAGTGGCCATCGTCCACCTCGGGCAAGAGGTTCTCCTGGCCCACGTAGCACAGCGAGAGCAGCTTCAGCAGATTCCTGGTTATATAGCGAGAGGTCAGCACTGGGCCCAGACGATGCGAGAGCCACACCAGACTCTCGGCGCTCATCTCGCTGATGCGGTTGTTCTGGACGGCCTTTGCTTCCGAGAGGCGCGAGATGACCGATGCCTGCAGGGAGTCGGTGGACTCCGGTTCGGTCTCCAACGCCGACGTCGTTGTTGTAGCAGGTAACTGATCCTCCACCGCCTGACTGATCAGGTCGAAGCTGTCCACACTCTTCCGGGAGCCAATGTCGCAGTCAATGGCGCTTAGCTGGAAGCTGCGACGGATGCCACCGGCCGCAGTGGGACACAATGGGATCTCGATGGTGGGTGAGCGTGGCCCCAGCGGAGGGGGTATCAGGGCAGGCGGCGTTTGGCCATCACGCAGGGAGAGCTTATCGGGGGATATTCTGGCGCCGTAAATAAGCTCATTAATCACCAGTTTATCCGGTGATCCGTCCGATTCCCGAGCCTCCTCCGCACTGGCCGCACTGGTGTTGCTCGGCCGCATGTCGAAGGAGTCGATTGACTTGCTTTCGTGACTGGAGACGCGGTCCTGATCCTCCTCGAACGTAAACAGCTCCTCGATGTCCGGTTTTGTTTCCGATGGCGGTGGTTGGTCGTCGACCTCCTCCTCCGCTGCGGCAAAGTTGAGATTCTTGCTGGTCCTCCTGCTGCCGCCACTGTGGTAGTGGTAGCCGTTTCCCTGCTCGGGCTCCTTGTAGCCACCAACAGCCTCGATGAGCGGGGCTATGAAGTGCTGCAGGAAGCAGCGGAGGCCAAAGCGCACGATCAGGCGGAGCAGGAAGCTGTGGTGATACAGCTTCACCGATTTTCGCGATTTGAACGAACTGCTGGCCGAGAATCTCAAATGACCGCCGCTGTTATTGACGCCGCCATCCTCCGCAGAGCTGCCGACTCCCTCAACGTCGTAGAGCTTGAGCAGCGGCTGGAGCAGATGCTGTTGGGTCTGGACCACGCCCAAGGCCTGGGCTATGGGGTCGAACAAGTTCCAGGCGGTCAAAATGGAAGTTCGTTCGTCGCGCAGCAGATCGATAATGTGCGGCAGGAGCAGCTCCACCGGCGTGAACTGTTCGTAGGCAAAGGCAACGGGTTCGAGGAGCCGCCGGATATGAGCGCAGCAGGACATTACCTTGCACTCGGCTATCTTTCGCTCAAATATCACCCGCTGTCGGTCCATCTCCGTGTACCGGGCACACTCCCTGCCGCCCCTGCAACTGAAGTGGGTTTGCAGCTCCAGGAGCACCGCGTTCGCCTCGAAGGCGTGCAGAGATCGCACCAAAGCATACACAGCTATATAGTGACTTGGAAAGGGGAGCAGCAGATTGGCAAACATGGGCTCCACCAGCTGTGCGGGATTCGGAGGCTGGGGCAGACCCTGATCTCCGTCGCCGGACTCCTCCAGTTGCAGCAGCAAACGAACCACGCGGCGCACTAGTTTCGGCAACTCCTGGCGATGGATTTGGGCCACCGTGCGACACGCAGAAAGGCGAGCCTCAAAGCTGGCACTCAGGCCATTGCCCATTAGGAGGGGACGCAGGCGCTGCATGGCAAAGAGCTCCACGATGAGGCAACCCAAAACCTGTAGATCCCGCTCCCTCCTAGAACTCAACAAGTGCTGCAGGCAACTCCTTTTCTCCTCCCGCAACAGATTCTTTGACTTGGCAGGAATCTCCTCTCCGCTGGCGGCGAATAGTTGATTAGTAAACGAGTGATCCGCCGAGTTCTGCTCGAACAGGAGGTCGCTGCTGATCATCTTCTCCTCGGGATTGGCGGTCGCCCGCTGTTGCGGAAAGGTGCGCGCGTAGAACGCCTCCAGGGTCTCCAGATTTTGCAGCAACAGCGTCGGATTGTAGTTCTCCGGCAGCTCAATGAAGTTGGTGACCGGATAAAAGTTGGCCGTACTGCTGTGCACCGATCCGTTTGATCCTTTATCCTCACCGAGCCGGACAGAGAGATGGGAGGATGATCCGGCACCCAGCTCGGTGTGCAGATTTTCCGTACTTTTGGCCAAACGTTTCAAGGGACTGGCGTACAGTTGACTCAGCCGGGGAGCTGTCTTGTTGAACCAGGGTGTGGCATAGCGTCGCGGTGGATGGGCCTGAGCGAACAGCTGGACAATGCCGCGCTGGCTGAGATTCCGGTGCTGATCCACCAGGGTTAGGCAGACGTTCTTCGACTTCACCGCCGCCTTGCCACTCAGTTTGTAGCCAAAGTTGAGATCTATCCAGTGATGCAGTCGCTCGCTGACATACTGCGACTCCAGCGCCTCGCGGTGCTTGCAGATAAAGTCCTCCGGGCAGGTGGCCCAGGCGGGCAACTCCAGATCCGGCAGATCCTCATGAATGCTCTTGAAGATCATGGGATCCGAGTAAAACTCGGGTATGCACTCGTCCGGCGTCCACTCCTGCAGGCGCTGAATGGACACCGGATACTCCGCCGGCACCCAAATGGGGCGCACATGGGCGCACAGGATGCTCTGGGGCGTTCTCCTTGCCATATACACGAAGTAGGTGATCTCGGAGAGAAAGTCAGAGACGTGGTGCGGCGCCTGGTCGCCCAGGGGCTGAAAGCCACCTTCTCCAGCTCCATGCTGGCTGGCATGGGCGTACATGAGATCAAGATGGACGTCGCCTTTGTTCAGGCGATACTTGCTCTTGGTCAAGTCCCGCCAGTTGGCCCCGCCGCGTCCACTGAAGTCGGTCACCCAGGGCATTATGTGGTGATGGGCGGCATTGGACAGACTCCGGCCGCACGCATTGTTCAGGATGGTCAAGTAGTCGAAGTTGGACAGCTGGCCACTGCACCACATCTCTGCGTACTCGCGCAGGTTAAAGTGGGCGGGATCGTAGGCTAGCCGCAGGTCGAACATGGTGCTGCTGGAGGGCAGGCGCTGCTGTCGCGAATCCCTCGCCAAATCCCCTGTCACTTCCTCGCTGGCCAGCGGCGTCAGTGGCGACATGTCACCGCCGCCTCCTGCTGCTGGATCCTCTTCCAGGAGATTGCACTGAAGTCGCGGTAGTATCTGCAGCCAGAGATTCTCTCGCATCACAATGTGCTGCAGCCGTAGGTCGCCCAGGAAGAGGCCCTGCGCCTGGAGGTGCTTGGCCAGCTGCAGGATCTGGTAGATCACGAACAGTGTCTTGTTGTAGCCTCTACCGAGCAGCGCTGGACTGAAGGTGATGCAATCGTAGAGGCTGCACTCCAGAGCCGGCGGATAGAAGAAGACGCTGAAGTGCGTGGATGACTCGATGGCCACCAGTGCGGGCAAGATGTTGGCGTGACAGCTGCCCGATAAGTCAGCTGCCTGGGGAATGCTTGTGGGGGAGTCGCCGCGATCCGCCTGGCAGTGTAGCACGGGACAGTGGTAGACGCGTTGAATGAGCTCCTTAAGGACGACATCATGTGGTTGCAGCTGCCCCTGGCCAGGATGTGGCTTCGCTAGCGGCGCTGATGTAGCGGCTCTGCACAGTTTGACATGGGCGCCATTGTACCGTCTGTAGGCCTCCTCCCACAGCTGCCTGAAGTTGTTGTGCGCCACAAAGGATACTGCCTGCGAGTAGGAAAGGGGCAAATCCTGACTGGAACCTTCTCCAGGGATCCTGGGCAGGGGATATACCCTTCGCTGCGGCTGCTTGCGATACGTCTGCACCACTATCCGAGTCCAAGGATGCTCCAGCTGGCCCGTGGGATGTGCCCGCCGATCCAATAGCGGCCAGCTGGGAAAGTGAGTCAGCCGACGGTGGCGTTCCAGGGACTGCAGCCAGGCCTTGTCGCAGATCAACTGGAATCTACCCTCGCCCACGCCCGCCTCGCACACATGCTGCGGGTCCACACCGATCTCTGGCCAAATCTGCTCGCTGTCACCCATTATTTCCATGGAGTTTTCCAACTGAGAACACTTGGTCAATTGCTGCTTCTCTGCTGCCAGCTGCTTGCCGCCGTGGTCCGCTCACATTTTACGACTGGGCGGGGTTCGGTTTGCGTCCGCCATGGGTTCTAGTGGCCTTAGCTCCGCTTTGTTGAGTATTTTAAGGATTTTCTCTTATCTTATCAAAGAAACGCTTCTTCTGCGTGTTTTTTTCGCGAACATTATACAGGGCAGCAATCAGCTGTTTTTATCGATAGCCAAGAGCAGTGATGCCTTTTTGTCTTTTTTTTTTTGGCTATATTTTGAATAAAGATCTGAAAAACATTTCGTTCTCAACCTTTGTAATTGTGCTATTAGCACGGTCAGGCTTTTATTAAATTAATTATTTTAATATAAACATAAACATAATTAAAATAAGCGTTTTATTTTAATATATTAAACGTTTTTTGTTTGCGTAGATAGCTGTAAAATCACCAAACTGTTTCCAAACGCGACACCTATAGTGTAAAATTAATGTGAGATGTTTGTAATTATACATGTAGAACATTCAAATACTTATG
>JAEIIL010010384.1:0-14027 GCA_018905715.1 Drosophila lini | reverse complement strand
GGTGATAATGGCCAGCATGATCTTCTCGCCCTTCGTGGGATACGGATTCTTCTTGTGCTCGCTCAGCCAGGCCTTCAGCGTGGCCGTGGACTCGCGGGTGGCGTTCTTCCGCCGGGCGGCGAGATCATAGTTGGGTCCGTATCTGCGGGTCAGAAATCAAACAGCTTGAATCAACAAATGCTACGCCCTATCAGGGCCACTAATGAGTTTGCTTGCCACAACTACATATTTCCCGGCCAGCTATCAGCTTTTCAGGTAAATAGACCGCACACCTTAAAGGCCAATAATCAGTTATTGGCCGCTGATAAGGATCGAGAGTTGAGGGAGGGAATAAAGCGGAATGCATTTGCAACTTCCTCTCGTCTAGGTCAACAGTATATGGCAACGATGGTTAAATGGTAAAATGGTAAAATGGCAAAATGGTATTCTATTTCAGCCAGAACCGCGCTTCGGGGCCCAAACTCTAAGCCAGACATACCCTTTTAAGCGATAAATAAAAAGAAACCCGGCAGACGACACGACGAGAAAGTTTTTGTCCCATGGCAACATTTTAAGCCCACTTAAGTTTCCCATTTGTATATTTGTACAGTGCGGCTTCGTTGGGGGGAAATTTGTTACTATTTCTTAAGCTTGAAGTTAACTTTAAATATAATTAATTTGGATAATGAAATACCTTTAAAAACAAGCCATTAAAAGATAACTTCTTTACATATTTAGAATACTAAAAATATTTCCTTGCCTACTTTTTGATTCATTTTTAAATTTATTTAAAATCTCTAAAGATTTCTGTATTAATATTTTAACGTAATATTATATATTAATCAATTTCCTATAGCCTAGTCCCATGGTACCTCCCCTTCACCCTGAGCTTAATGCTAAGCCAAACGTCTTAATTCTGAAATGCTCACCCGTAGGCCGCCAGCGTGGGGTCGTAGGAATAGTATCCGGTGGTTGACTGCAGACTCGCCGAGGTCCAGGCGCTCATCTCGGTGCTGGGGCTGGTGTCCTTGATGCCGTAGGGATTGCTCTGCAATTGAAATGGCGAATTAGTGGCAGATCCCTCAGCGTGTGTAGGTCCCGGGAGCCCCGCAGGTAATCGTGGCAGTTACAAGTTACTGCTTGCCAGCCTAACGAGCTGATATCTGCTCCGGCTGTCGACTTGCATTTGCGCGGACTTCCGCTGACTGAACAAAGCCAATTAGCAGCACCTCCCCACTGTGTGTCCCATCCTTACCAGAGGCGCGTAGAACGCCGAGTTGTCCACGCCGATGCTGGGATAGGGGTTCTGGTCGTTGGAGGGATACGGGCCACCGTAGACGCCCACGCCGGCGGAGGGCAGGGCCATCCGTGAGTAGCCGCCAATGGCCAGCCTGGCCGGATCGTACTGGCAGGAGCAGACCGTCTGGCCGGACACCGGGTCCGTGATGATGGGTCTACCGTTTTCGCAGCAGGATCCCCCACGACCGCCGGCCATATCCTGGGCGGCGGCTGCTGCAGCGGCAGATGACAGGCCGCCGGGCACCTCGGCACCGCCAACTACGGCATCCTCCACCGGCGATGTGGACAGACCCTTGTGACCCGCATGGTGCGAGGACTGGGAGACGGCACCTGGACTCAAAGGGCCGACGGTGAGGCCGGTGGCCGTCGAGCCGCCCGAGGGACTCAGCGAGGCCTCGTTCGTCCCGGACAGCGGCGAGCCGCCGCCATGGCCGCTCTGGCTGTCGGTATTGGCGGTCGTCAGCTGCAAGGAGATGCCAAGAGAGATGCCAGCGGTAAGAAAAAGAGCACATTTCAGCAAACCCAAAAAAATATAGAGCCTTAAACCCGAAACCTTTTGATACACTGAGGCAATAATAATGAGAAAAAAAAATATTTCAATATCATAATAATATTATATCATGTTCGAGTCCCAGATATATGAAAGTAATACCTATATTTAATAATTTTTTAAAGTTTTGAATTACATTTATATAGATATAAATAATAACGAGGAAAGTAGCATAGTTTTAGAATAAAAAACTTTAAGATACTATAAAGAACAAGTTGCTTAAAAATTTTAGCCCAAATATATTCCATTTAAAAAGTAAATTTTTCCTAATTTTAAATACATTTCTCACCGTGCACGAACAGGTGAAGTTTGCAGGACCAAAGACCAAACAAAAATAAATAAAATAAAATAAAATAAAATAAGAGAAGCGACTTCGGCGCAAGGGCCGCCGCAGAGAGGTAAGCGCAAAGGCATGTCCCTGCCGACCAGGTCGAAATCAACAAAGCAGATTAAGATGATAACTCCAAATGTCAAAATATTTTATTGGCCTGGCGCATTTTGCGATCCGTTCCATCTATTTTCACTTCATTAATTTTCAATTTATCACAGTCAGATTTGAGATACCGCTCCGTTCGGTCTCGGTCTCGGTCTCGGTCTCGGGATCGGTCCCGAGGATCGGGGATCTTTGAAGAGGGTTCTGTGCTCGGCCCGTGAGTATCAGTGGACCGATCGATCGAGCGGGTATGGGCACGGCATCAAATGATGAGGGACGCAGGTAGGATCATCCAAACCTCCCTCCCCGAGCCCAATTCCAAACCCAAATATCCGCAGCGAACCTTTGAGAGCCTCCTGATTCGGAGATTGCCCGAATCGATTGGAAAGCCAAAGTGTAAATAGAAGGTCGCCCCATATGATGATCTGTCAGTCAAGTTCACTTCACGCGCTTCAAAATCGGATTTACAATAATAAGGTGTTTCGGAAGGGAACACAATTGCTACCATTTCTCCGCCTTCGATGGCTACTGCACATCCCCGATTTAAATAATAATGGTAATTCGTGGCTAAACGAGCTGATTCGCCAACACCTCCTGGCTGGCTATCTAATCGAGGGGCAATTTCGCGCCAACGCCAAAAACCAAGAGAGAGCGAGCCAAGCCACCGGGCCAGGCAGGAAAATTGTTGCATAATTAAGGTGTTTCATGAATGAAATCTAATGAATTCTGAATGAATGGTCGGAGCCAAGTGGCCCAGAGGAGTCGACCGACTGTCTCCACTAATGTACAAAACGCTGGGCGCGCTCATTTCTTATTATTCTTTATTTTTTATGCGATTCGAACATCAATTTCAGTTTTTGTGGCCGCCCATAAAAAACACATATCGGCGACGACGACGACGACGGCTGGACCTGGACCTGGACTTGGACTGAACTGGCTTGGCTGGTCAGGTTCGGATGAAGGCTGGGGAACGGCAGCCAGGGAACAGTGCTTATTATCGGCACGCAAGTCAGTTTATTTTTAATGGTTCCCACTCACCCACTCTGCTGAAAAATCGCAGGAAGTGCAGCGAAGAGCGCCCTGCCGCCGAGTTTATCGCAAGGTGACTGCAGATAGGATAAGTCACATGGCCACACTCCCCTGGAGGACTGGCGGAGACTCAGAGTTTGGTCTCGACTGTGGGTTTGGGTTTGGGTTTCTATTCCGCGGAAACGCTGAAACTTGTTGGCAGCTCCTAAATGTTGTCTTAAAGTTGTGCGCTCTTTTATGACTTTTTCGGACAGCTCGCAGGCGGTGTCAAATTGCGGCAAGTTTAATAAAAAGGGAATATTCCTCCCGGACTTCCCATTTGCCACAAAGGGAATATATTTTATATTCACACTTGCGGCTGCGGGGGCTATCTTCATCTTCAACTTGATCGTTTTTGTGAAGGACACTTTTCATTTGCTTGACGTTTTAAACGAAAACTTTCTTCGTTATGCAGAAATTCTAAGAAATATTTACATTATGAAGGATTTAAGGGACTTTAAAGGGATTAAAGGGGTTACACAAATTTATTACTGGTGGTGCTATTTCAATCCTTTTTTGATATTTATTTGGGCTTAATAAATCCCTTAGTCGTAATAAAAGACTAACAAACAGATTACATGTTTTTTTCAGGTAATTTTTAGTACAGCCATAAAATGTGATAAATGCTTTATATGGTTGATAATCCTTCTTAGTCATAAATCTGTCAAAAGAATAACTTGTTATTTGAAATTATAATGAAAAGGATCATCATCAGTAATAAAAGCAAAGCTAGGATATGTATTTATCGATGGACATAATAAATTAATAATGTTAAGCCATGACAAAAATTAATTCCAAGCTGAAATATTTTTTCTTTTCTAATTATTAATGTTAAAATTCATTTCCAAAATAATGTCCGAGACCTGCAACAATTATCAATGAAGCTGAACTATGTTTCTCACTAATTGCAACTATGAAAAACCTCCCAAGGGCAGACAACTAACTCAAATGGATAGTAAAAGCCTGATTTTAATGCGGCATGACCAGAGTTCAAAGTGGCAAGTCAACCTTGCAGCGAAAACATTAAATCTGCCAAACAGCTGGACAAGCGAAAGTCTTAGAAAAAGAAAACCCTAAAACCGAACTAAGCTAGCGAAAAAAATGCGAATATTCATTGGCCGTAATTCGGGTGAACCGGCATGGACATCGTGTAAATCTCTATCTCTCTGCCTTTGAAGTGCCCATATCCACGCGGAGCAGATGCAGATGCAGATGCGGACTGGGATTGGGAGGGAGTCTGGTGCGGCACAGATGGCCACCCGCACCCGCTGCAGGCCAAGATGTTGGGAAAACTGGTGCCGTCACTTTACGGTTATTAATTTTATGATTTATGTTAAAGCTCACGAAACCGCCTACCAAATGCCCATACCTCGTTTCACGAACGCACGAGTATGGTTAGCTGCACTGTCAGAATTAATATTACAATGTACAAATTTACATTTTAAAAAGATTAAATTTAAATAAAATAGTAAAAACAATATATATATTTATACAATATATTGTATTTTTGTTATTATAGACTTTTCTTTGGAAAATTGTCGTCTTCATTTATTTATTTAACAGAGAAAGGAACATATTATTACATTTTCCCCTCCATTCAATTAATCCCCATATTTGTCTCAGTGCATTTAGTACGCATATAGCCGAGGCAAAGACAAAAGAGATCGGCGCTGGAGCATTTTCTGCTGCATTGTACTATATGCTCTTGTTGTTGTTGTTATTGTTGTTGTGGTTATTGGTTTTGCTGCCGTTTCGGTATTGTTTTTGTTATTGCTGCTACCGCTGGGATGCGTTTATGGATTTTTGTTTTTGCACTCCTAACAACGACTGGGAAACAAAGGCGATTGGTGCTGCTGCTTCTGGCTTGTACTATATTGGGCTGGAATTGGGATGGGTCTTTGGGTGCGGGGGGGGCCTTGACGCCAGCTCCGGAACAATAAGCGAAAATGCGAGGATCCCAGACGAGCAGCCCGAAAGCCAGGAGCCAGAAGGAGAAGCTGCCAGGAGACCAAGTCCCTCTACAAACAAACACATGTTTGCCGTCGCAGTCCCAGTCGCAATCGGAATCGCATTCGAAGGCGACTCCCTCCTGCTCCTCGGGAGGCGACTCTGCCTCTTGGATTTGGTTTTGGCATATTCTCACATTCATCCGCAGGATTGCGCTGCCAAACGAGTACGCCATATTCATACAGAAAACCCCATTCTTGAAAGCACACAGCGGAAAAAGGCGTTATGATGAGACTTTCTCAACAATAGTTAAAGACTATTTAGCAATAAATACTTTAAATATGATTTATTTGGAGCATTAAAAATTCTTTAATTGTTTTATGGTCATTTTTCTGTATTTTCAGCAATGATTCCTTCAAAATTAAGTACTTATTCAATAATAAATATTTTTAATTGTAGAAAAATAAATGCATTACATGTCCTTAAGGTATTTAGTTTTATTCGCTGTCAGAATTATTCTTCTTTTATAAATAAGCATAATTTTACCTACTAAAAGCATCCCAAAACAATCCAAAAATATGTACGCATCTTAAAATCTTCTCTACAATTAACGAGACATTTTTCTCTCTGTGCAGGACAGCCCTGTAGTGCGTTTTTGCTAATGCGAATAAGTTGCTGTGGCTTTCTGGCTGGCTCCTCGTTTATTGAATTAAGTTCGAACGGCGGAACAACTCTTTCCCAACTGCGGTCTCAATGTTTGCATTAAAAATTCATAAATCAATTATGGAATGCACACGGCGAAATATTAGTTTTTTCTCGCTGTCGCCGCGCTGCCTTATAGGACCTGGGATCCATCCGGGCAGGACTCGATGTCGGCGACGCGATGCTTTTTGCGGCCTTAGAATTTTAGTTATTTCGCCATGAAATGCGTGAACAGCTCGCATGGGAAGTCGAGAATTCCCGATGTGCTCCTCCTCAGTTCCTCCGGCCGTCAGCCGTTGATTAAATTCATATATACTCGTATTGCATGCGTGGACGCTTTTTGTGTCATTTTTGGAATGCCGTCTTGGCGTTGAAATTAAAATTAAATTAATGAATTCGATGTGCACTGCATTAATATGGCGGGTTTATAAATTTGGCAGCAAGTCGATGCCCCGATAGCATCTACCGACCGATGGAGCGACCAGTCTTTAATTGGGCTTAGTGGCTAAAACTAAACTGAATGGCTTCCTGTATTCTGGGCTCCGGGCGGAATGCAAATGAGTCAAAACGATGACAAAATCCAGGAGGCTTTTAATCGATCCTGATGCCCAGGCTTTGCATAGCCTGGCGGCAGCCATAATTATAGTCGATAATCTGAGCGTTCATTATTTTAATTATTGTAATTTACCAAGTTTGCATACGAGTATTATAATAAATGGTCCACCACTCAGCCGGCTTCATTAGCATAAATTTATGCCGGCCATCGTGGCCTGATATATTTATGTGTATATATATGAATATGTATATATTGAGGGGCATGTATTGGCTGCAGGATAAACGCACAAGTCTAGCATTGACGCATTAGACCACACAGTGGACGTCGAACAAGGCATTACACAGGGCATATCGGCCGAGGGCCTTTGTAGTGGCAAGTGTTTCGGCCCAGCTCCCTTGGCCAACTAATTTGAATTACTGAGCCCGGAATACCGGGTAATTATGACCAGACTTTGGCACCAGAGGAGAGGGGAGAGCGGAGATGGTGCATCCAAGGCGGCGGCAACGGCTGTCCTAAATTGTGAAACATTTCTTGGCGGCAGCGGGGAGGCGGCCATTATGGATATGGATACGGATCCAGGAGCAGGAGCCGCCGCCTGAATATTCATGTGTCGCCTCAGCCCCAGTAAAATGTAAATTTAAAGTTAAATTTTCCCCGACAGCATTAAAGATTTCCTTCGCACATGCCAAAACCTCGACTGACTCACTAAATTTCTGGTCTCTTTCATGTCCTCGGTGTGTGCCAAATAATATTTATTTTAAACTGAAAACTGGCCTCAATAAATTCCGCGTTTGAAATGACAGAATTCTAAATCAAAATATAATACATATTTTCACGTAACAAATATATATGTAGATATATACTTTAAATAATAAAAAACAAACAAATAAATTATACCTGGCGGTGTTTCAATCAAATGCGTATTTAAATTAACTGCCATGCAGTAGCAATATTTTATAAATGCATTAATTTGATTGTTTTTTTTTTTAATAAGTTGAACTCGTTTTTGAGGTGTAATTTTGTAATGAGGTATTTTTTCCAGGTGGAAAATGTCTTTATTGTTTGCCGTTTTGATAATAAATAACATTGAGAACCCTTTTTGAAAGTGGAATTAATGAGTCAGTGAAATCTTATTTTTCTAAATTAATTATCTAAATTTGAGGAGGGTTTACTTTAAAAATATATTACAGATATGTATAGTATTTACAGTATTTTTAACATGCGTTTAAAGATGTTCGATTCGATTCTCCTCTGGACTTTAAATTCTTTAACTTTCAAAACAGAGAAAAATTGTTTAAAAATAGTTAAGCTTTTGTAAAATTTAAACTGATAAAGGTTGAACAAAAGTGTTAAAAACAAGGTGTATATCTTTACTCTAAAGACTACGATTAATATAAATACATATTTTAGGAACGAAACAATAATCTTTAAAAATATAAATCTTCCCACTATCCCAACAAAGGTTTCGAAAAGCCCTTCCCTGAATCCATCTCAAATTTCATTTGATTCACAAACTAAATCGCATATAAACTAATCGTTTTACATCTTTAAAAAAAAAATCAAACAAAGAGTTAAGCTCCATGGCTTAGCGAGTTTCGCCAATAAAAATAAATGGTTTACATATTAAATGTTCGGCTTTAAAGGTAACTCACCTGATTTGCCGTCGGGTAGCCAGCGTATCCAAACTGCGCATATGCAGCCATTGTTGCGCCCGCCAACTCACTGGCTTTTCGTGGATTAAAATAAACGCAAAGGGACGCGGATTCACTCTATGCGGGGTTTCACTGTGGGGTGTCCAAGGATGTGGGATGCTGCTGACGGAGCCCTTGAACCAAAAGGGGTTGGGGGCTTGGCGACAAGCTTGGGGGTTGTAGCTGGGTAGCGGCTGGGTTGTGGGAGTTAAGGGAGGTCGTGTGGGCGGCTTTCGGCGTGCGTGCTCGCCGGCTAAGCACTTTGGGCGCTTTTGTTGTTTTCCTGGCTTGTTGGGTGTTGCTCTATTGTTGTTGTTTTTGTTGGTTGTTGTTTGTTGCCGATGGTTGTTGTTGCTGTTGCCGCTGCTCTTGCTGTTGGCCTTGTTGAAAATTGATAAAACAAATTGTCGATGTCGAGCAGTTCTGTTAATGTCGCCGGAGCCGGAAAATGTTTTGTTTGTTTTGTGTGACTTTGCTGATCTTTTTTTTATTATTCGTTTATCCGTTTTTACTTCATTTTTGTTGTTGTTGTTGTTGTTGTTGTATTGACTCTGGCTTTGACTCTTTTGGCGGCTTGAAAAATAAACCCCGATGGCTTCAAGTGTTTGTCCCGCAAACAGATTTACGCTCCAAGTACAAATGTTCGCGGCTTCAGTTTGAAGAATGTCGGTGCGGGGTCTTAAATGTTTGCTTTTTTATTGGTCGGGGAATCCCCTAGGATTAAGTCCTGATTTAGGGTTTAAGCTGGCTATATTTTAAATGTTTCTTTGATTTTACAAACCAAACTCTTTAGAGTTAAACTCGTAAGATTTATATGTATATCAGTTTATTTGATATTTTTTGTCAATAAATAAATATTATTTATTAGACTAAACTATATTTTTCAAGCAGTCTTTTTAAACTAAACACCGATTTTATTGTTTTTCTAATTCATTATTATATTTTTTAATTATTAAAAACTATATAAATGTTTTTATATATTTTTTGGCTGTAGCCATTATTTTGAGAATATTTTCTTAGTTTTCACTACAGCAATTTCTTTCAAGAGTTTTTAGATTTTATTTTAGGTTCTCTGAGTTAGGGTTTCCCCATTTCCGGTTTGAGGATAGTTTTTCCAAGTTTCAGCTTAGATTTTGTCTCTTTTTACTGGTATTTGTTAACCATTGCACGCACTTTTTTGTTGTTATTTACGGCGGTTGCATCTGCCGATCCGTTTCGCTGGCGACGCTCTAGTAAAACGGGTTCCGCAACCTGTCAGCGGGATCTCAACGGAACGAACGGTGACACGGCCGCCAGTGACGGTGACTGCGACTCCGACTGTGACTCGTTTTTCGGCCTGCCTTTTTTTTCGACACTCGAGCGACGACGCGACGGCAGAGATGCGAGGATGCGAAGATGCGCCGCACCTACTCGCAGCAAACTTTCGAAACAAACTGTTTTTCGGTCGCCGCTCGTCGAGCAGCGCCGTTGTGCGTGACAGAGAGAGCCCATATCCGTGAGAGCGAGATAGCAGCTGCACATACTCTTCTTCTCGGCTGCACCGTGCTCTAGAGAGCGAGCAAGAGGGCAAGCGCTCTGGTTGGCCAGTATTCCAATCAGACAGGAAGCCGAATAGCTGCCATTGCGCTTACTCTCGCCGGAAGAGGTGGTGAGCAAGCGAGAAGGGCTGCGCTCACTGGGGCTGTTGTTGCTCATTTTGAGAACGCCCACCTCCAAGCACTGGAAAGTCGTTCGCTCTCTCTCTCTCTGTCGACGTTCCCCTCTGTCTCTCGTGCGGCATTGGAAGCGATTTGATGGCGGACCACGATCGAAAGGCTTCCTTCCCAATTGGATTCTATAACCAAAGTTGGCTAAGAATTTTTCCGATATTGATAAAAAAATAATTGGGAACTAGGGAATTACACAACAGTTGGTATGTGAGAAACTGGCTTAAATGGGATAATATCGCTTCATTAATAATAAAAAGGATGTATCAACCCCAATACTTATTGTTGGAAGTGTTAGTAAATTTCAAAACGATTTAAATAAACCAAACCAAAGAGCAAATATTGTTTTTAATGGATTTTGATTTTCAAAACATTTTAATATATTTTTCTAACATAACCTTTCATATTAAAAAAAAAAATAAATATTTCAAAAATACGACTCATCATAACTTTATATTTTAATTTGCATTCCATTTCTTACATAAACCTGCTTTTTAATTAATAAGTGCATGTATTTTCTTATGGAAAATGCCAAAAATTGAATATCATGAAAAAACACATGTTGAAAATGTTTTTCTTTTTCTGAAATCAAAAATTGCAGACAACACAGAACATCAAATAAAATTAGTTCAAGTATTTGTAAGACAAATGCATAAATTAAAAATAATATAAAGAAAATGAAAACATATTTTCGCCCTTGGGGAAAATTTTAATAAATCTTTAGAATATAAGCTAGAATAAATGTCAGACATTATATTATTAATTAGTGTTGAAAATGGAAATTTTCAAAGAAAGTATTTGAAACATTTCATAAATGTGAAAGACTAGGAATTGGCCCACTTGAATTCAAGGTTCCCCCACCGAAAATCCCAGCTAATTGGCACTAGCTAATCGTAACAAGAAACCGAAAATGGGGGAAAATAAAACAAACAAATAAACAATTCCCGATTCCATGCGATCCGAGGACGAAGAAGAAAACGAGGACGAGGGCGTGGCTGAGTCCACTTGAGAGTCCTCGTTCTAATTAATGCTTGCGGAGAGAGGGGAGCGTTTTTGGGGAATTTCTGTAAAATGAGTATTTTGATGTTTTGGGGTGTTAACGCGCTGCCATTTATTATAAATGTGAGCAAGGCATCTCAAACTCAAGAGTGAGGCACATGTGTGTCCCTTTGTAATTTTCCTTATTTTTCCCTCTTTTTTTCTAGTACTTACAAATGCACTCGTATGTAAATGAGCTGAGAGGCAAAGTATTTTCGGGAAAAGTGACAGCCTGCGCCGGGCTCATGATCGTTATGGTTATTCTACACTCAGTTTGCTGGACGTTGCTCTCGACGGCGCCACGAAATTCTAAACCCACTTCACAGGATCGGGGAGTAGCCAGCCAACTGGCAAGGATGCACATGGCCGAGAGCCGCTGTAATATCAAGTATTTATTTTTGAAATTGAAAACGGAGTGTTTTGAACTTGAAAATAATGAAAAGAGTGATTGATTTTGTATGATTTGATATGGTTAAAAAAAAAAAAAGGACCTTATGGTATAGTATAGAATATAAGTTAGTACTAAAATTGTTATTTTAAAAATGCTTTCAAATGTCACTGGAAATACTGTTATTTATACTTTCCAAGACATTTTATACCTAAACAAATTTTAAATAAAAAACCGATATACATAAATTTTTTCTTAATAATAAAATGCAATATATAATTTATTTTGAAATCATTTTTAAGCTAAACATTAAATTAAATCACTCGCCAAAAACCCATTCATTTTATTCCAAACTACCTATTTATCTCATAAAAAATATACAACTTAAATAAATAACTAATTCCCAGACTTAGAAAGACCTAAATCCTTTGATGTCCTTCTTTCTCTCAATTCCTGTGAGTGATTTCCAAAATGATTTTCGATATGCGAATTGTGGCACATGTCGCCGCTTCGCCTGTCACCATAAATGTCGCCAAGGATCCCCAGGACACCCATAGCCTGTGAGCTCTGTTTTCATTTAGTGCGACACAAACTCGAACATTCTTCACTCGGTGGACAGGACATGCAGATTATATTGAAAACAATTTAAATGTAGATTTTGGCGTTAAGAGAGTATTACTCTTCTGCTGCTGCTGCCGCTGCTGCTCCTTCTTCCTTTGCAGATGCCAGGTGCGTTGGTTCAGGCTCCCACACACACATACACTCTAATAAATGTGTACAAATTTAACTGCTAATGTATGTCCTTGGTGTGTGTGTGTGAGGGGGTGGCATGCAGAGTTGCAAGCAACTCCACCTGCCAGCCCCCCCGAAAGGCTTCTTACTTAAGTGTTGTTTCATGTCACCTGGAAAGCATTTGGACATGAAATTGTCGCTTTTCAGTATGTGGCACACTCACACACAGATGTACAGATACACACCCACACACACCCAGGAGCAATAGCAGCAACAGCAGGCTTTATTTCTCGGCGAAAAATCTTCTTCACACACATGCGAAGCAGCAAGGATAGTGCTCTTCTGAATATAATAAAATCCTTTTCGCAAAACGATAAACGATAAAGTCACCGGAACAAGCACAAAAAGGACTCGTCCATGCAAATTGCTTTAAATGAATTTGTTTTTGTTTGTATATGGGATGCACTTGAAGAATAAATTAATAGAATTAAGCAGCATTCAAGAAAATAAACATTTTATTATTATTTTTTTTGAGATTGTAACCAATCGTTCTTAAGTTTTAGCTACTGGTACTTTTAAATATGATTTCTAAGATCATTGTGAATATATCTGGTTAAGGAATAGACGGTGAATTTAGCGTCCTTTAGTAGTATTTAAAAGAAATACATATATTTAAGATAAGTTTTTATCAAATTTAACAATAAATATTAAACAAAACCCCTTAAAATGTTTTACATATACCCTAGAAACCACTTAAAAGTATAAAACTCTTTAATAATATTTTACAGCTATAAATTCTAAGTTTAAAAATAATATTTTCCTCAACATTTCCTCCATGTGTGCTTGTGTCTGGGCCTGTCTTAAAATTCAAACCCACCGACGACTCCAAGGGGAGCCATGTTCTGTGTTTCAACACTAAAGATTCTGTTACAAATTGCCATAATCCTCGGGCAAATAATAGCAGAGCCCACCATTTTCAAGCGGAAACTCAGGTGCGGGCAGGTGGAAGATGGTGGTAGGTGTGGGAGGTGCTTACCAATCAGCGTTCAACTTTATCAGCCCTTCCCTGATAGTGGCCGCCACTATCTGGGCGATATCGGCACCTGGCCATCTTATCGAGGCACTCGAAATGAAATTGCTGATCAAACAGAACAAAAGCGCACACAACATTCTCCAAACATTCATAAATGGAAACATACTTATTTACTCACTTTTCAAAACAAATCAACAAATCGGTGCTCTTTGTGGTTCAAGTGCCGATCGCCGTCAAAAGCATCCGCGTTGTGTTAGAGGCCGATTTGGTAAGGGAATGGGTCTCCGGTCTCCGGCCTCCGGACTACGAACTCCGGGACCCTTTCCTCCGAATTCTTTGCGCGTGCGTTCCCTTTTGTCGGCGTTTTGACATCGACATCCCATCCGCAGTCACGATTGATTGTCGCAACAATTGCCGTGATTTCTGGCTGCCTCCAATTGGTTTTCGAGGCGCGACCCGCTCCAGAATTATCGGTGCCAAGCCCCGTCGCTGTCGCACGTGATAATTCCCGGCTTCGGGACTAATAGTGCCCATATATACATTATATATATATGTGTGTGTCTTGGGGTATCTCTAACCCACGGCAATTATAAGTAGATGCTTTGTATGGACAGCTGTCCGTCCAGGGCGACGGTGGCATGCGTCACGACCAGCATTGCCACATGCGGCACACACCGACGGTCGTGGGGTCTTCAAACTCGGGATCTACTCTTTCCAAAGGTGTTTTGGAATGATTAGCACGTCGGAAGTGGCTTGAAGTGTCAGCACTCGATTCTAATTGTGATTTAATGGAGAGCTGAATAAATTGGGAGAACGAAAAGGAAAGCTGGGTCACCTAGTAAAGCTAATGGGGGGAAGTAGGGGAAACAAATTAATTTAATTTATGCACAAGGAAATGATTATAG
>JAEIIL010010379.1:0-10625 GCA_018905715.1 Drosophila lini | reverse complement strand
CTTATATATCTCCTGTTAGTTTTGGATCGATTGTTAATAAATTGAAAACTGAAAGAGTATACAAACTTTGGCGTGTCGCAGCTTCCTCTCTTGTTTTATCTATTTAATGTCAAAGAGTCTGTAAGTTTCCTCATATAATTTTTGTTGTTTCTAATTTTTTTAAGACGATAGATCGTAAAATAATAACGACCCATTAAAGTACATATTTCAAATACATTTTTGGGATACGGGCTCCCAGTAATTAAACAAGTGATGCCCAAGCAAAATTGCGTTCGTTTTGTCTTTCAACTGTTGCCTAGCTGCCAAATAAGGACGAGTCGCAGGATAAAGGAGGAGGCAGAGGGTATAATAACGAGAAACTGGGCGAATAATTTATCAAAGAGCGCCGAGGTTGAGGCAATAACTTAAGCCAGCGCCAAGGCGGCCGACACTTCCTAAATGATTTCATTGTCGAAAAATAGTTTTTTTGTGTCGAGCCGAACAATGGCGGAAAACCAGCGTAAATTTATGCTATTGTGTCGGGAACTAAGGGGGACTACGATAAGGAAACCGGGAGGGAGGGTTGATATAGAGACTGGGAGGCGAGAGTAAAGTTGTGTCGGCTTGTATCTCAACTTTCAGGCAAGTGAATTGCTGGCAATTAGCAGCAACAATTTGCAGTTTGGCCTCAAGTTTCGCATTTTCCGTTTTCGGTTTGCTCAGCGGGTGGAAATCTTCTCTTTGCCATAAATGAGGTGAACTTTTCCGCCCAATTTGTGCGGCTTTTGTCTACCGGTGTGTGCGCATGGCGAATTTTACAATTTATTATGCCATCCATGACATAATTACGGTATATATAAACAACTTTTTACTGGCACTACTCTGACTCTGTTTCCAAGTTTTACTTTTATTTATAGTAGGTATGGCATCATGTATCGATTGAATATATTCAATATTTTCTTTTAATTGCTCTTCAATTTATGGCAATTACTTTGGTGATTGCAATCAAGTGGCCTAGATAAAGAATTAAAAAGGGAAAAACCAATTGATAAACTGGGAAGAGAAAGGGAACTATTCAATCAGATTTAATTTGTGGAGTACTTAATTTTGTTGATGCCTTTGACATATTGTAATTTCATAAGCCCAATTTAATTATGAGGACAACGGAAAAATCATATGAAAGCATAATTAACAAGTCCTTTAAGTGACAACTATGGACAAATTTGTTTAATTTCTTTAAGTTTAATCTCTAGATCTAATAAATTTTTCTAAGTTTTGGACAAAGTAGAGGTTTTCGATATTACGTGATATTTACTTAATTTAAATTACAATTTAATATAATTTAATTCAAGAAAGAACAAAGTATCGAACAGCTGCCAAAAAGTTCTACATTAATTCAAGTACAATCTAAATCGAAACAAGTTTTCATAATCAAGACTATGTAGAATATCTCTCATCTTTCATAGTTAAAGGCGTTGCATAGCCAAAAATCTGGGCAAAACTTTAATACGATTTGTTGTACAACTTTCGTTGGCCAGCTTTTGACAGCGAGCTCATTTCCTTTCCACTTGAAACTTGGCCGAAAAACCTCAGTTGACGAACAGCGATCTGGGAGCGAAACTTTCTTGGATTTAGTTCAAAAACTTATGTGCAGCTTGGACTAATTCGATTAGTTGCCAGTGAACAGCAAGCTGATACAAAATGTGCAGCAGGAGCAGGCTAAAGTTTTCCGATCCTGCTCCTGGCCAAATAAAATTCAATTCTGGCCTTGAATATGTTGGCTAATTTCCGGGAATTTTGGGCCAAGTTCCTCTTTACGGAATTCCCATTTCGCAGCAGTCTGCACATCAATCGAACTTGGCCAAATTATTTATCGGCAGACGTTGAGCAATCAATTGAAATCCATGATCCCCGTTGGCTAGGAGTAGGATGATGACTTACCCGCCGTGCAGAGACGCATGTCCTCGTCGTATCCGTCGGAGCAATCGGGTGCACCATCGCATAAATATTGGATGGAAATGCAATTACCATCGCCGGGGCACTTGAAGGGCTCGTATGGATGACAGGCATCTGCAAGCAGAAATGAAAAATATGTTCATAACTCCAGCGAGCGTTTGCAAATTATTTTTAAAATATTACACAGCTACAGCTTTAAGCTGGGGCTTAGTGGGCAAGCCAAAACATTTGGGGATTTAAAAACAGAAACGACTGAAATGGTGTTGACATTTATTGGCTAAGCGGATCGGCATGCCATTCATTTCATTCATTTATTTATTGGATTTGTTTGTTTAATTTTTGTCATTACCTAAGCTTTGCTAGTTGAGCTCAACAGTGCGTATACGTTACGCATATATGAGATAAATAAAACACGCTCACAATAATTTGAATTAAATTGAATTAAATCTACAAATAAATATCTATTTTGGTAAACACAATACTTATAAATCCAAAACTCATTACGGAACCAATTTGAAGTTAAGCATAAAAAATGAAATACAATTAAATTGATAAACAAACAACGCCCTTAAAAGCAACGTCAGAAGTAAGCAAAAAAAAAATATGACAAAAATGTTATCTGACAATTAAGCAAATTAATTTGCTTTTGTGTTGCTTTTTCTGTTTGTTTCCGTTTGCTTTTTTCTCACAACATTTTTGCTCCTCATAAAATGGCGTTAAGTAAGCTTTCAGTTTTATGTCGAGGGCGTAAAAGAACGAAAAGGATAACGGCATGATAATGTTTCGCCATCAGAGTGGAACACAAACACCCTCCCAAAAAAGAGGGGAAACAGCAAGAGGAGCAAGTTAATTGAATTTATTGTTTTCGGTTGTGCCAGGCGGACTCAACATATTTCAGACAATTTCTTTTATTTATTGTGAACCGTATTTCCAGGCTTGTTTACATATAAACCTTATTCATTTTTTTAGCATTCTTCTCCGCTGGCAGAGGCAAATTGGTTTTATTAGGCTCTGCACGTGGACTTGGCAGCATTTTTGGGAAAACAATTTTCATTTTTCAACGCCATTTTGCACGGTTCGGAATTTGTGGGTTAAATCCCCGCCGCATACAAAAATGTTGGCTCTTTGGCTTTTGTTTTATGGCTGCCACAAATAAGTTAAGCATTCAAATAACAAATCCTTTTTGTTGAGCGAAAAGTTTAATTTAATTTGGCCGCCAAAGGATAAGTCCATCTTCCGTCCTGACACTTGACATATTTTTCTATTAAACTTTAGCGGGAGTTTTCGCTCAGATTTCTTTTATCTTGGAAACTTTTCGGGGGAAACCAGAAGTAATAAAGTATACAGCCGGGTTGTCTAGTATGATTGTCGGAAAAATCTTGGATGTCGCCTTATAAGACGCAGACGGAGCTTTGTTTGAGCCCTAATATGGCCAAGGTAAACGAACCTGGCAACCCGTGGCACGCACCAGACAAGTTAATTTCGTGTGATTAATTATTTCGTCGGTTAATGTCAAAACAATTGAAATTTATGTGCTCGGCCACACACTACTAATTGACAGGTCGAGGGATCCAATATAGTGGCGACAGTCCCCAAATCAGTTCCCCGGCGAATGATTCACTGCGAAAAGTGCTTCGGTTTATTGTGCGTGTTGGTGCGCAGATTGAAAAGGTCAAACGGGCCAAAGGGTTGGCCTGCCCGTCCTGCCCTTTAGCCGGTCTCCCTGTCGAAGCTGCCCTTTATGCCCGCTCTTAAAGTTGGCTTTTATGAGGCATAAAAGGGACAACTTTTGCACTTTGTTGTGGGCATTGAAAGCGTTTGTTTTCCCCTTTACATTTTGTTGTCGGTTTTAGTTTAGTCCCGGTCTTCCTTCTCGTTTTAAACGCCAATTGATTGCCATTTGAATACTTTATTATTTTTAATGCCCAACCGGTTTACGATTATACGTGATTGGAAGCCAGTAAAAGGATTGGCAATCCCAAGTTCTCTTTCTTAAAGCTGTTCTTTTTGTTTGCATTGTTTATTGATTTTAGGAAAAGGGAGGAAAACATGAAGTGAACCCCTGTTGTACAGACTTTTAATATTGATTCACTGTAATTTTTGTCTAAAACGTCGTACTATTTAACAAGAAATGAAGCTAACTTCGGTATGCCGAAGTTTGCATAAAATCGATTCGAATTAATAGAAAATACAAAAGGCAAATTATAAAAGTTGTATATTTTTACTAAGCATATAATAATTTTGCATATGATGGTTTTGATAAAATTAAAAAAAAATTTAGTCGTATAAAACAACTATATTTTAGCTTTGGAATATTTAACATAATACATTTTATAAATATTTATGCTGGAAAAAAAAAGAAAGTTATATTTAGTTTCATTACATTTTCCCATACTTTTATATTTACAGTTTGACAGTTACAGATGCGAGTGTAAGTCGCAGCTTTACAGATCATTCCTATGGGAGCTATATTATATAGTCATCCGATTTTCGTGAAATTAAAAACAAAATTCTGAAATAATAAAATAAATTCCTGTAAAAAGAAGAAAATATTTTGGAAATCAGCGAAGTTATAAAATTTTTTTCTAGAAATTGGTCGGTCATTTCTATGGCAGCTATATGATATAGTCGTCCGATCCGGCTCGTTCCGACTTATGTAGCAGTGAGGTCTGACTACCCTCAAAGTTTCATTCAGATAGCTTTAAAACAGACGGACATGGCAAGATTGATTCGGCTGTTGCTGCTGATCAAGAGAATATATACTTAATAAGGTCAGAAATATCTCTTTTACTACGTTGCAAACATCTGACTTAAATTATAATACCCAGCAAGGTTATAAGAATAGGACAAATAGTGGATCAAACTCTTTTCTTCACCAACTTTTAGATTCTTAAATTTCCACTTTCTAAAAATTTAATTTAGAACACATGAAGAGTTTTGAAAGTTTCATAACAAGTTTGCTCTTAAAAGCAGGCAGCAGTTTTGTAGCTGCCCCCTTTTGATGCATAAGAACTATCCCCCGGGGCTTCATTGAAACGCAAGCAAACACTCTTTTCACATATTTATAAACATAAACACACAACCCACTGACGACCACTACTAAATCGGCTGTGGTTTGCCCCGACACATATATATTAATTTTCAAAAATCGCCGGGGTGGGGCCTCGACAGAGTCGTGTGCTGCACACATAATGTTGCATAAATGTCATAAATAAGTAGACGACAACACGCAGCACTCTGCTTCCCCCGGGTCACCCACACAGCTCAGGCTTGCCCTATCTCTGGGCATACGAAAATAATAAAATTACTAAGCGTATACAAGGCCAACCAGAGTTAAATGAAGCGCAAAGCTTCTGGCCACACACAATGTTGTTTCCGCCTGACAATGTCCGAAAGCCAGCAGCCAAAATGTTATCCTTTATCCTGTGCGAGGAAGCACAGCATTTTACTAGGCGCTGCACGTGACACGAGGAAATATTCCTTCACTCGGCTTTTGTTGTCGTTCCCTTAAGGAATATTCTTAACTCACTGCCACTGTGGCCGTAAAAAGGGTGTAATAACACTATGCAACAAAATTGGCACTTGATCGGGCATGTGACAATAATTTAGTATAAAGTTTGTACTAAAAATATTTACAGTAAAAATAGGACATCTTAATTTATACTTTTTTATATTAGAGTCCGAACACTGAGGCTGATTATCCCTAACAGTTTCTTTACAATGTACAGTAATTGTAGAAGCTGGCTTCCTGTGTGCAATTAGAAGCATAAAATAATATAAAAGATAGGAGAGTTCCTTCGTTATAAGGGGACACATGTGCATGTTAGTGTAATAGATAAACACAACATGCGAGAACAGTTAACAGAATTTTAGTTTTCATGTGTCAATTTGCCAGGAAGTAGCAGCAGCATCGACAACGGCATCACAAAGTGCTGTCACGCATGGCGTATGCGTAATGCCACCTTATTGCTCTCGGCGGGAGCTTGTGTTGTATCAGCTGTATAGATTCCATGGCCCATCCGCCTGCCTGCCTGCCAATTGCAGTTCACCTGACCCACGCAATTGCCTGGGCGTGTCCCAGTTAAGAGTGGCTGCTCTTTATGGCCGTCGGGCAATATCTGTCTAAGCAAACGGAGGGGTATTGTGGCTGGAGCTTCATGGACTTAGTTCAAGTTTCGCCAGACGTCGATTCACTGACAGCTGTTGGCTTATAAGCGGCCAAGACACAAGTTTAGGGCTAACAAGCGACAGCAAGGTACAGTTATGACCAAAAGTTACATTTCATGCGAAGGGGAAAGTTATGTCCGGTTTCGGCTGACTTTAATAGTAAGCTCGGGCTTACGTGGAATGTGAGAATGTTCATTAGAATGGGTATTGTTCTTGTGGGAGTTGCTTTAGTGGAGGGGTTAATTGGTTGAAATATTGTGAACATGTGAGTATTTCTTAAAGAGATTGAAAGTATATATGCTGGGATTATCTGAATAAGCACATAATAGGAATCAAACTCCTTTACAATTGATTTATGTGGATGATTTTGATTGGTATCAAAGAAAATCCATAGAAAGAAATGTGAAAGAATACCATGTTCTCTGCAATAGAATATTACTATACATATTCTTAAAATACAAAATAAAAGAGGTTTCAGAAAATATTTTTGTACAATCTCCTCTGGGATGAACTTAACCTTTGCTTTTTCGGTTCATTATGCAGAGCTAAGAATGCTTTTCAATATATTTAAAACAGTATTAAGTAATGAAAACACGCTAGCTTAAAATATTTTTTCTAGCACATAATATAAATCTTACTTCCTTAACCCCTTTGCATTACCCCATAGTTTTTGATTAATTTCGATAGCCCTCAGGGAATAAGTCTCTCTCCTTGAAGACCAAACTTACTTGGAACCGCTTTACTTTTCGCCATATCCAAACATTTCCTGGCCATAATTGAGCTTTGCATATGCCAACCGCTGAGTGACTAACCAAAGTCAGCAATTGCGGCCAACACACACTATGTATGTAGGTACTGTGCACTGCTGGGGAAATAAACAAAGGGAACGGCACAAAATGACGTATACGCAATATCAACTAAATAATTGCACACACCCTTGGCCGGGCTTTCACTAATGAAAATTACTTTCCTTGGCTGTCAGCTGGGTGCCGGCATATGCGTGTTCTGCGTTTGCCGCTCCGCCGCCTCCTTTTCTCGCCGAAGCCAGTTTGATTGCATTGGCAAAAACAATAGTGGTAGCAGCAGCAGCAAGAACTAATTGTTTTGCTTATAAATTAGCACATTTGTATGCACTGCCACGTGCACACAAGCAAACGAAACCCTGACGTAATTTATTGGAGCCACACTACGAGAAAATATTCCCCTCTTCCCCTGACCCTCGAGGACATGCATCTCGCGTCGCTTCGGTTGTCTTGCCGCAGTTACGGTTACGGTTACGGCCAACGGCAACAGAGTGTGAGATATGGCCCGGCTCCGGCATTATTCTCGCATCTGCGAGTGTGTCCGGGCACGAATGTCAGCTGAGTGTATGGAGCCAATGACAAATAGGGAAATCGATTGGCGGTAGTTGGGGAAGCGCCAGAATTTGGAAACAGAAAATCGCTGAAAGCCATGAGGGGATAGAGTTCACAGTGGTTTTAAATAATCTGAATAGTATTTAGAGCAGAGTTTATTTTAACAAGAAGAGCAGCTACAAAGATATTAAAAATAAGTTGGGTGTTCAAATTGCAGAATAATAGGTCCTCAAAGCATTGTATATGCTTGGAGGAACTGCTACTCAAAGTACTTAGATATCTCTGGTAACTGATGGGACCAAGGCCGTGGTGCCCAAATGAACAGAATGTCTGAGACAACTTGCTCCGCTGGTCAACTGATGATGGTCAAGAATGAGAACAATTGGCACTGGCTGTGAGCTCCGATAGTTAGAGGATTTTTATTCATGCTGGCCATATATATACTATTAATCCTAAATGTATATGTAAATTTAAACATGGTGGATATGTAATCGCTACTATATACACGGGTTTAATTTTATGCATAATTAATTCTATAATTTATTTCTAGATAGAAACGGATATGCATGTCAATAATGTACAAAACAAATACAATTAATAAGAAAACATGTACATGAAACACTAGCTAAAATCAATCCGAATTATAGCCTAAGCTGCATAATAAATTATATTTTAAATTGTATAATCATTAATACGCTCTACCTGCATTGCATCATATAAACCCATATAACTCCATTCATTTTTTCCAATACAATAGACCTTGGAATCCAATCCTAAAATCAATTTAATATTCCAACCGCAACACATTAGCTTCAGCTTACACCAGCAGAGTGACTCTTTAATAATTCATTGGCGAAACATTTTGAAACATTAATTACCAGTATCCATTAGGCCGCTTAGGCAAATTGACCAAGGGAATGCACTCGGCAACTGCAAAGTACATTGTGGAGATGGGGTGGAGTTTAATTAGTTTCAAGATAAGGAATATGCCGAGACATAATTCCAGTTCTATTCATTTAATATTATCCCAGAAGGCACATGTGAAGTCATTTAATATTTACATTATCTGGCTCTAAGATTTTCAATTTTCCCTTCGCCTGTCAACTTCTCATTTAAAGATAAAAAACTATGAGGAAATATAAATTACAATTCAAATGTCAGAGTAAGTCCAAGGCTCGGTAACCTATTAATTATTAGATTAAGTTAGTAGTCCTAATCAATTTTAATTGCTTTCTCCGCAAATGCAGCCTACTTGAGGAAGGAAATGGCGTTAAAAACTTTTCCTGCCACCCATCGATTGGTTTTTCTATCCAATGCATTCAGACAGAAAAAAGATTTCATCTGTTGCTCCAACTGGAATCACAGCCAACCAGAAAATCAGTACCGTTTAAAACAAAACTCTAGAGCAAACCCAGTGCGAACCAAGTTTATGGCTCTCGAAAGTCTGCCGGGAAACTTTTCACTATTATTGGCCAATAAAACAAAAAATACGTCGAATAAAAACATGGAACAAAAATACGCTTTCCATAAAGGAAATGCCTTTGTTAAATTGCGGAAAAAATACATGTGCGAAAGAAGAAAAAATTGCAATCGTAAATGCCGGGATGGGATTTCTCCACCCAATGGCTGAGAGTGCGGGAAACTAATGCAATTTGTTCCGGTCGAAGGGCTTAGGCGTGCCCGTGTGGGATTTGATTTTTTACGCAAATTGTTGACGGGAAATGAAGCGGAAATGAGAGCACATCGTTAAGGTGCACAAGCCCTTCTTGGCATGCAGTAACTTTAGGGCCAAGCCCATCAGCAATGGGTTGTTAGCAGAAACGCACAGGCCAGGCCAGAATTTGATGCTCATTTTTCCCCTCGAGTTGAAGTTGATTAAGTGCTAAGGGAAGGAATTATGAGCTATAAATTAAAGTGAAATTAGTAGAAAATTATATTAGTATTAGTATTATAAGGTTAAGTCCTACTGACCAATCCCGTCTCTTTATTATCCCGTTCTCAAAAGACTTTGATAAATTAGTTTATATTTTTATATATTTGAGCACAAGCAAAACGCATATTTTATAATGTTTTTATAAAGCACCTAATATGCTTTATCTCTGGAATTTATCAAAAATCACTAAATTAGAACGAGACCTTTACAAACTTGCATTTAATTCCCCTCGGATTATAATCTATTACGCAAATGTAAATGTAAATTCCACAGGCCAAAAGTTATTTCAGCTTAACTAACTTTTGTATTTTATTCTAAATTCCCGCGAAAATAATGTGTGCTAAAATATATTTATTTTTCTGTAACGAGAAAACTAAAACTCAGATGCGACCAGCAGAAAGGTTTCCAACATTTTCGCTTTATTTTTAGCGAATTTCCCCGAACATGCGACAGACAGAAGAACGTCATTAAACTAAAATAAGCGAGGGACTGTCAGCTTGTCTGTCCCCATAATGCCCTTCCTCTGGGGCATATCCTTTGCTCAACTAAAAATATATTCGCAAAATGGCTGAAATGGGCAGAATGGCTGAAACATAGTGGGACAGTCTGTGGCTGCACTTCACGCAATCAAACTGAATGAATGCCAGGCCAACAATTGTCATTTGGTTGGCGTGCGGTGGCAGCCGCAAACAAACAAATACCAACTGAGATGTATACACCGAGATATACCGAGATATATGTATTTGCCAGGAATATATAGTATATACACCAGTCAAAGTTCGCATTAGCAGCGTGGCCCCAACGAGTCGGAATGGAAATAATTTCGTGCAAACGCAAATGCCAGGCGAATGGGAAACCCAACAAGGCGTGGGGCAAGTGTTCCGAACTTAAAAGCAAAAAAAAAAAACAACAGCTAAAATAGTAACAAAACGAAAACAAAATATAAACGCCACTGACACTATTATGACAATGAAAACATTTCACATGATCCTAATCGTCATGTGGATGTTTGCTTTTTTGTCTGCACTGTGCACTACGAAAAGTTGCTCACTTTGCGGCTTGTTTTGAACAATTTAAATGATACGCACCAGCCTTACAACACTTAAAAGAAATAAATAATTAAAAATTAAATTAGATATATACTAAATTTAAGTAGAGTGTTGAATGTTTTGAATATTTTTTAAATTTTAAAAATAGAGCAAATAATTGTATTTAAATTTAATGGTTATTATAAC
>JAEIIL010010378.1:0-16923 GCA_018905715.1 Drosophila lini | reverse complement strand
ACTAAGTGGAATTGAATCTATGTATATCTATATCTATCGACCTAAAGAAAATGACAATTTATTTTTAAAGCTCAATTTAATACGTGGTTATTTTGATATTATATAAACACAAATTAAAATAACATAAATATAGTTTGGAAAAATCGGATGCATTTTTTTAATGATTATAAATAATTTAAATTAATTTTAGGCCAGCCACTTCAAATTTTTATTTGATTTTATTATTATTAATTTTAAATATCACCACAAAAATGCATTTAATAGGATTTATATTGCAGATTATAACTTGTTTTATTTTTTCTTTCATAATCAGCTTATCAATAAATTAAATAATAAATTTGTATTTGTATAAAATTCCCATTGAAAATATAATGAAATACTGACTTCACCCTATACCATAGGTTGCAAAGGTAGTAGTTTAACCTAACAGGCTGCAGTCATTTTCTTGAACAATATCATATTTTTAAAATATCGCCTACAAAATTCCTACATTTATTTAAAAAAAATTCAAGAGAAAAAATACATAAAAAATTCTATTCCCTTAAATAGTTGAAGTCCGAGCGGTAGTAAAAAGGTCTGATTATCTATGGTTAAGATATTCCGTCCGATCAACCTGCTTTAAAAAAGGGGTTTAATTTACTTTAAAAAAAAATCTAAAAATAAATTAGTATCTAAAAAATTGTAATATATAAAAGAAAATTACTTTCGTGAGCAAATGTTCACGATTTTATTACCAAAACACTTTATTTTTTCCCAGTGTAGTGCACTTTATCTTGGGTTATCTCGTTGTGCACCGCTAACGCCGCCACTGTCCAAATGAAACCATTATGATAAATTGTATATAATTTATTAAATAATAGAACATTTCTATGTATTTGATACAAAACGTCATCAGTACAGTTATGCAGATAGGATATACAAAGAGATAGATGCAAAATGTGTAGATACAAATGCTTATCTATGGATATGTCGGATTGCTTCTTCATACAGACATCATATTTAATACCGGAATGTGCCGTAAAAATACCTAAGAGAGTTACTGCAAAATTTATACAACAAATTAAACAAAAAAAAATATATATAAACAAAACAAAGAGTGAAAATTTGTTTGGTATAATCGACAGCTGAACAAGACCAAAAGCGGAATGTGCAATTACAGCGAAGGAATGGTGGAGTGGTGGGAGTGAGGAGTTACTTACAGCTACAAAGTACTAAGCTTGATAATAAGTTATTGCAATTGTAATTTATAATTATTATAAATATTTGCGGGAATTAATTGTTTAACTAATTGGCTCGAATGGTTCGATTTTTGTTCATATTGGTCAACATCAACGAAATATATGAAGTCAGCAGGTCGTCCATCTTGTAGCCAAGCGACGTCTCACACAGAAGTTTCGAGCCCCGAACAAGATTGCCGATCGTCATGTGGAAATATGTATTGCCAGACGACCAGTTCGAGATGCGTGTAAAGGGATGTGTGACCAAAATGTCCTGTAAATCAAAATGTACAAAAATATTCAATAAAATTGTATTTTAAATTCCTGATTTCGAACTCCTTACCTTGGTCACTGGATGTATAAGACTCACGCCGTGCTTGTTAATGGCGATCAGTAGCATTTCGGGATAGTTTGGTTCAGTGGTTTGCTTAACCTCGAAGAAAGCGGAGCCAAAGGTGGGCCATCTGGTGATAATAAGGCAAGAAAAATGATTAAATAAAACAAAAACATCTGTACGACTTTTATGAGACAACGCACCTGTATACAATCTTGAGAAAGGCCACCTTGGCATCTTCGGAAGTCATACCACCATCCTGGTTATAAGAAGCCACAATCAAGCGCTTCCATTCGCTAGTGCTCTGCATCTTCATGATGTCCGAAGGTATCAGTTCCCTCAACATTTGCCTTAAATAAGAACAGAGATGAAAACTCAATAGTAAATAAAGGAAATGTCAGCTTACGGTATTGCCTGAAGCTCCTGCTTGTTCTCCCCAAAGCGCACACGGAATACCAGAGCAGCCAGCTTGGATGCCTCCTCCCTCGAACACTTGTGGTAGCCGCGCAACAGCTTCGGCAATTCCTGATGATAGTGAAAGATAAGATCGGCATTGCGATCCTTGCCCGGCACTGTGTTTGTCCATAGCTTCTTCATGAAGAAGACCTGGTAGGTGAACTGTGGATTGGCCCCGTCGCGTATGGGTCGCGCCTTCTTAATCCAATCCGTCAGGTGACGCACGAAATCAAAGAAGAAGTCGCCTTCGGGAACCGAAATAACCTTATCGGCAATCTTTACAAATAGGGAGAAACCCTCGCTGGTGCGCAGCGACAGGCGTTGAGAGATGTTATTGCAAAAGTCCTTGGCTCGGGTGGAGCTGTCGACCTCAAAGGCCTCGTCTGTGTCGTCCGGAAAGTAGACTTTATGGAATATTTGTGTTGTCTTGTGCTGTATGGCCTCCACCTCCACCTGATGCGGTGGATACTTGCGTTGTCCATGGCGTATGGTTTTTTGCAAACGATGCATTGAGTCCTAGAAATGGTTAATTATATAAATATTATATGCTATGCTTCGTAAACGTAATACTCTAGAGAATTTACCTGCGAAATGGGGTGTCGCCGGCTGCGTAGGAAGAGCAACAGTTCTTTGAGCAAGCCTTGTGAGCAAGCAAACAGACCTGTGGCCAGCCACATCAGCTCCCAGCCACGCTCCTCGGACATGCGGTTGCGATTGTCTGTCAGCTGCTTCATCAGCTGGCAGTAGATCTCATCCCGCAGAATCTCGTGCTTGAGGGGTCCGTCGAAGATGTGGTCGGTTATTTCATTGCCCATCCGCGGCCGCTTTGAGGGCAGATCTCCCATGTACTTCAGTATGGCGGCAAAGGCGAAGCAGGCCTCCTCCGCCAACTCCTCTTTGCTTTGTAACTTTCGTAGGAGCGGCGCTTTGATAGGATCCCTGGCATAGCGCCACAGCTCTTCGCTCCGCTTGGAACTCAACGTGAGAGTCTTTGACATTGTGCGTTTCGGCGGCAACCGGAAGTGATCCAGGGCATATTCCATTAGTGTGTGCGGTCGATCCCTAGCCTCAACCACGCCACCGTTCGAGGCCATGCTTAGGCGACGTCCATGATGCGCCTCGTCGATGTTGAACAGCGCCAGAATATCCTGCGGCGGCTTGCTTAGCGTCGGCAGCACATAGACCGTCTCCGCGGGGAAATCTCCACGTTCCTGCGACCGATCGCAGCGTCCTATGCACCAGCCGTTGTTAAGAACGGATTCACCACAAGATTCATCCTCGAGAATAATGAGGTCGCCTTTGAAAAAGGACAAGAAACTCGTGCCATCCGAAGGGGCGCGATAGTCCTGTAGGGCAATGACGAATTTCGACCTGTAAATAAACGAAAGAATATAAAGATATGAGACAATATCAGAGCCGTAATTATTATAAGTGAAAATATACAAATCAATGATTGTATCTATTGATTTTAATATATTTTGCTTGCCATTAATAATTATAATTTTACTTAATCGTTCAATAAATATTTATTATTATTTTGGAAAATATTCTTTAAAAAAATTAAATACCAACTAATAAATTAATTAAATACTTACCGCTTTTTCAGGCCATCCAAGAAGTAGACAACAAGATCCCGAATATCCTCGGCATTGGGACTCTGGAATGTGAACTCTTCGCCACGCACCGTAGACAGACTAAAGGTTTGGGTAAACACTTTGTTGGTTTTCTGGCTGGAAACGGCGGTTATCTCGGGAAAGCTTAACTCCAAAAGGACTTGCTCCTGATCGTCCACCACATAGACGCCCGTCCAGTTCACCGCTATGATGACGTCGTTTTTCGGTAAATTCGGACCGGAATTGCGATAGGCCTCGTAGAAGCGAGAGAACAGAAGGGGCCACTTGTATTTGGCATAACTGACGATATCCTCCTTGATCTTAAGCGGTGCAATCTTATCCTTGACGTAGTAGGACTTTTTGTAGGCCTGCAGAACCAAGGCGGCCCAACGTTCGATGGCCTTGTCAACGCCGCTAAGACAAAAGTCGGGTATAAAGTTGGGCAGCAGGGTGAATAGGCGTTCCATGGACATGTCGGTGCCGTATTCAATAAAGTATTGTTGCGCCGCAATCATGGCCAGGTCCTCCTCCTTGTCGCAGCGATATTCGCCGAACTTGACGCCCCTTACCACCTGCTGGTAGATCAGGTTGGTGGCCACCTGGTCGTGCGTGGGCTCATGCCAAGGGGCGAAGATCTCCTTACGGAAGAAGAGCCGCCAAGGGGCATTGCGCTCCTGGGCACCCTGCTCCTTGGCATACTGTTCGCACTGGGAAATTGCATCCATCACGTGGTCGCCGCCACTTCCCAAGGAGCTAACCTTGTCAAACAAGGCTATGTACAGCGAGAATCCAAACTGATCCTTCAGGGTTATCTTGTCCGACAGTTGATTGCACAGCTCCCGGGCCGTGGTCGCTGAATCGGCCAGCAGGGTCTTCGTGTTGCCATCCATAAAGGTGATGGGCAGCATGATAGGCTTCTTTGACTTGGTGGCCTGCAATTCCAGCCACGAGGGCGGCTGGTTGCGAGTTCCATTGTTGAAGGTTCGCTTCAGTCGCTCCTCGCAGTACGGCGCATAGCCGGGGGGACCCTCGCGGATAAAGGCCCTCAGATAATTAACGAACTTCTCCGATGGGGCAAAGCAGCCCACGCACAGGGAGAGCAGAATCCAGCCCCTGGCATGCGAAGATTTCAGTGGATTGTTGGACAGCTGCTTGCAGATCTGGCAGTAGATTTCGTCCCTCAGCTCGGCTCGCAGGATGCCATGGCCGATGATGAAGTGCAGCTTCTCCAGGTTCGATGTGGGGCGAGACTGCAGCCAGGACTGGTAGCTATCCGCCGTGTACTCATCGTCCTGCAACCGCCTTCGCACGTCCTCGCCCAGCTTGTTCTTTCGCTTTAGTGTTAGCGAGACAAGTTTGTGACGAATCGAGCGGGGCTTTTGCTTCAGGAAGGCATCAGGATCCAGGCCCATGAGTTGAGCTTCTTGGAATTCCTAAAGAAAATAATTCAAATAAATTATTAAAATAATTATAAAATATATTAAATTACGCTTAAAATTTGAGTGTTGCCAATCAACTCACCTTACTCCTTATAAAATTGCGACCCAGAGTGGCCGTCACCTTGGACATGACCGATGTTGTGTCCATGCGATCCATTGTATGATATTTGGGCTCTGGCATATCGCCCGTAAAACGGAGGATGGTAATCCACAGGGCTTGGGCAGCCAGTTGATCGCCTTGCGTATGCAGCGGCAGCAGGGGATGCTTCAGGGCCTTCTTGGCGTACTGATGATTCACATTGCCCTGGAAGTAGGTGGCTGCGAATTTCTGAAACTTGAACTCCGACAGATCCTCCTCATCCTCGGAGATGTGTATGGGAGCAATAATATCCTCCTGGTTAACGCTCTGGGCATGGGGCAGATCATTAAACACCGAGGTCTCCCTGCCACCGTGCGGAGTGGGTGCGTCGCTGCTTGAGTCTGGCAGAAAGTCAAACATGGCCTCCACCAGTTTGCCATCGTCCACGGGTTCCTCCTGCTTGCGGGCCGCATCGTTGATAATGTTCATTTTAACCTCCACGCGACGCCGATCCTCCATTTGCTCCTGCAACTCTCGCCGCTCCAGTTCGTGCAACCTGTCCCGGTAATGCTGCTCCGCAATTTCGCGAGCATGTTTGTTGCCGCGATGGAGCAGCTCCTGCTCCTCCAGCTTGCGCAACTGCAGAACCTCTGCGAACTGCTTGTGCTCGAGGCGCAGCTTTCGATATCGACGCACGGCGATCATGCGTCGAACATGTGACTGGATCTTGATGACGGCCCACATCTTGTGGCCATACTCTCGCCTCACCAAATAGCCCCGTGCATGGGCCTGGAGGCCAACAATGTGGCCTCGCAAGTGGCGGAAACGATGGGATAGAACGCGGGAACGGATCAATGCCTGCAGGCGCATGTAGCCCACTCGCATGTTTCGGTATCGCTTGCGCTGGGCATAGCCCTTCCAGAATCTCTGCACAGTGACGACAGCTGCTCGCAGACGGAGAAACCGCCTGCGATACACCCAACCCCGAATGCTGCGCTGGAGTATGAGAATTTTACGCGTTAGAACGCGATCTCTCTCCTGCTCCAAGAACAAATCGTGGGCATCCTTCAGAAAGACCTTTGTGTGACCCAACTGATAGTCGGACTTGCCCAAAACGATTGCACAAATTCGCGAAGTGGCCGCCTGGCAATCGGTGCGATGGGCTGGCGGCACACCGGGTATGAGGAAACGATATCGCTCCACAAATTCGCGAAATCCATGACGGATGGGATAGCCGGCGCGCCGGATCCTGATGGTTTCCATCATTCCCGAGTAACGCAACTGACGGCAACACAGTCCCCGGTCAAACATCATCGGTTTCTTCAACTCGTTGGGCTTGATGCAGCGAATAAAGAAGGGCTGGCAACTGCACAGTGTTTTCATTAGCGCGTCCAGCGATTTTCGAAACTGTGTGGAGAGCGTGGGTGTTCGCTTCCTGGTCTCCGCTCCCATCTCGATGTCCTGAGCGAATATTTGACGCAGGAACTTGTTCCCACTCTGGCTAACCAGATGCAGCAAGTCCGGACTGAAGGTGTCCCGGTTTTTGTCCAGGAATCCACGCGTATCGTAGAAGACTACGCCGGCAAAGTGATTCAGTCCAAAGCTGGTGTTGATATCCGACTTGGGCTTCAAGTAGTTCTTGTGCGCACCGTGTGTCTTGTGCAATTTGGCTAGCATGGTTGTGTCTGTACCCTTGGGGAAGCGAGCCTCCTCGTCTATCAGGGCCATAATGTTCAGCTGCTTGATGGCTATCAGATCGAGGGCATCCTGGTTGTCCACGAACTCGATATGCTGCCAGTTGATGGCCTCGTGATTGTACTCCTCCTGCTCCAGCTTGAAAATGTGCTGCACAAAAAACTGCTGTAGGTTTTCGTTGGCATAGTTAATGCAGAACTGCTCGAAGCTGTTCTGATCAAAGTTCTCAAAGCCAAAGATGTCCAGCACACCGATGGCATTGCGCGAGGTGCCGCGGGGTTTAAAAATCGCCGAATTTATCTTTCGCACAATGTGTATGAACAGGCGTCCGTAAATGCCCTTAACGAAGGCATCGCGCACATCCACAGATTGGTCCCGCGACAAGGTCGATACCACCGTCTCGCCATGGGCGAACAGTGTCCGTCGTGTCAAAGCATCGATCAGCGGTTGTATGGGCAACCCCAGTAACCCGGCCACACGCTCCACATTTATGTGCTCCGGTATCTCGGTGGCATCCAGGTTATCCACCACCGTCGCCTTGTACTTGATATTTCCACAATGCAGCAACGCAGCGAGTAACTTGATAATCTCCCAGATTTCCTGATCGGAGAAGAGCAATACTTTCATTGCGGAACGAATGTCGGAGAATTCGGCAGCATCGTCGCGACCCTCGCAGGTTATGCTGTTGCCACCAGTCAGATATCTAGGTAAATTATTAATTATTAATCAATTTCTTTAATTAATTTTAAAAGAATATAAGTACTTGTAATCCGCTGCCATGCCCAGATCGAGACGACTCTTCTCCTCGGACGATAGACCAGCCAAAATGCAATAAAATACATGATAATTGCGTTCGCTATGGTTCTGGGAAACAATACGCGACTTCTCCAGCAGATATTGTTCGATTTTGGCTCCTTCGATAACGCCATTTGCGCTAAAGTGTATATCTATGTACTTTCCAAACCTGTTAAAATATTTAGTCATTTAAATATACCTAAATATATATATTATACTAATTACCTAGATGAATTATCGTTACGTATGGTTTTGGCATTGCCAAAGGCTTCAAGTATGGGATTCGCCTCAAGAATCTGCTGCTCAATCCACGAATGCTTGCCACTGATGGCAGCCAGATATTGCAGTATTAGCTTTGTGCTCTCCGTTTTTCCAGCCCCCGACTCGCCAGATATTACGATACACTGATCCTGGCGGTAGCGCTTCATGTGCGCATACGCATTGTCGCCGATTGCAAAGATGTGCGGTGGTAATTCCCCAATTTTACGCTCCTTGTAGAGCTTGATCTGGTCGGCCGTGTAAATGGGTAGGATTTGATAGGGATTAACGGCAACCAATATGGAGCCGGTGTATGTCTGAAATAAAAAGATGATAACAAGAAAATAATATTGTAATTTTCGGTTCTTAAGCGAATCTTTTTGAAACATTAATTTTTAGTAAAAATAGTAAAACAAGATCAATAAGATCTCTCGGTTTAAAAGAAGATACACACGAAAGGAAATATTTTCTGGACTTGTTAAGTTAGTACCCATAAGTTTTGTAATTGGGACACTATATCAGAAACAGATATCAAACTTGTAAGCCCTTTAATGTGAATGGCTAAGATAAGAAAATGATGTCGCTATAAAAATATTTGGTTTAGTAACAAAAGAACAAGAGTATTTGTATAATACGTTCTTTTTTAATTAATTTAAAATATTTACTTACATATATCAGATTCTCCTTGTAGCGTATAAGCAGATTCCGCAAAATGCCAGCCTCATGCAGATCGCCCAGGGATATCATGTCCTCCACCCCCTGGACGGAGGAAGCGTGCATGGCCTTGATCCGACGCTCAGGGGCCAGCCACACCTCGTCTCCATCATCGTCGCGCACCTGGATGCGTCGACCCTCTGCGGAGATGACACGTGCTCCAATGGCCACATCGAATTCTCGCCCCGAGGCGGGCTCTATCCAGATGTAGTCACCCTGTAACAATAATTTGTAACGTAATTACAATTCTTAATATTTTTGTTTTTCGGTTTATTTTAGTTTTAACGATTTTACAATTTGACATTCAGCTTTTTACGAGGCTGCCACTGCCGCATTCGGTTGCCATGGACATGGGGGCCATAAAAACGTTTCATTATTTGTTGTAAGAATCACTTGAGCGGAACGTAAAAAATAGTGATACCAGGGACAGACGTAGGCCATCCATGTACAGTGGTTGCAAGATATATATTTATGAGTAAATGGGATTTCAAAAAAAGATTTTACAAGACTGGCTATTAGAATCATATTTATTTGGATTTAATATTGAATCTCTCAAACCTTTAAAATTTGATTTTATTTTTAATGTTCTAGACAGAATTGCAACACATTTTCTATGAACAACATTCTAGTTCAAGAATTACGAGCGAATTTAGAAAATTTAGAAATGATATCTCCAATATTAGCATCCACCACTGTACTCAAGAGAAATGTTGGAGTTGAAGTGAAGCATGGCTTACACACACATACTGGAGAATGAAACTTCCGCTCGGTGCTACTGCTAGTTAGTTGATGTTCGAGCAAGAGAGATGGGACACCTCGATAGGGAATAATGATCACACACTCTCGCTAAAATGCCGAGTCCTCTCGTTATTATAGGTACTTACACGTGTTACAATCACCATATTCGTCCTCCTTCATTTACTGGTCCTGGGTTGGCATCCAAATACAAAAGCCCGGTTGCTCAACGATGCTGCCTTCTCGTATTATTTTCTGTTCCAAAAGAGAACAAGTGGTAGAGTTAGACATGGAGCCACAATAACAAATTCAAGTTAGCGCCTCTGGCAGTTAAAACCGGCTTTGGAATAAAAAAATTAAGGTGAAGTTTACGGTAAATTGAAAGAATTCACAACTTGTCGCTGTCTTCGCTGTGGTCCGTCGTCTCATTGTCGTTGCTGTTGGTGTTGGGTCTCTCTTCCCAGCCTGAAGTAAACGTCTTTCTTTTCCATTTGGCAAACGCACTCTCATTCACTAAGCCCCCAACTAAACTGGCAACTCATTAACAACAAAACCCCTATATCAAATTAGTCATCAGTCTCTTAGCACATCCATAAAAATCATACTTTCGATACTTCTTTTATTCTTCTCGAGCTAGGGAAACCGAACCCAGCTAACCTCTACGTGACTGTCGATCTTTCAAAATATAAATATGTAAGCCTTTAGACATGCAAAAAAGGCCATCGCGACATTTTCACTTTTAGCTTCAATCAAAATAACGTTTGAATGCGAGAACCACCGGAAAAAGCGGGCTCACACTAAATCGATGGTCTCAATGAACGTTTTTGTTATGCAAATTATTTGGATTTCATTTAAAAAATTTACTTTCATTACATTATAAGGCAAGGTGGACGTTTAAGCGATATTTTTAGTTAGGCTAGAGAAAACTTGCCACTTTAACAAGCACATTTACAAAAAATTAATTAAAATTTCATTACATTTTTTGATTTTCGGAGTATCTTTAAGTAAATAACCACTAAAATCACTAAACAAAATAAAAAAATTATAATAACTTCTTTAGTAAAATCACTAATAAATTTATGTAAAAAGTTCATATATTGTTACTGTTTTAGTTAAAATTGTAGTCTCCAATACTTGGTCCTGTTTGTATTATTATTTATAAAACTCAGCCGAAAGTAATTAATAAGGAAGCTATATTTTTATTCCCACCACTGCAACTGAAAACTGATTCATCGTGGCTTCGCAATTGCATCAATATCTGGATCAACTTAATAACAGATCTGCCTCTTTTAAGCTAGCCATGAATCAGAATTTGAAGCTGTCGTCATTTCTCAGTCGGTTGCAGGCCAAACCGACTTTCAATTGGACACCCCATCCATCATTTAACACATGGACTAACGACAACGGCAGAAGAAGTATCAGGTAATGTACATATAGTTACTCATTTGAAGGTGTCTCCCCCTCCTCTCGCCACAATTGCAACATGCCAGCAACCAAAAAAGCAGCAACCAAATTTTGTGGCACACCGAGTGAGCCGGCGGCAAGTATATCTACTCATACATACATATCTATACCAGTCTGGTTACGCTCTGCCGGTTAAAATACAAGTCTAATGCACACGGAAACCGATCCAAAGTCAAACTAGAGTTCTCACTTATATGTACATATCTACATGGTAACGTGAATTGTTGGTTAGAGTTCAACCATTTAGTTGATACATACAAACACTGAATATTAAATTATTATATATCTCCTAAAACTAACTTATAGGGAAACACCCGTATATACCCCAAACCTACAGATGCAGAATACTATTTATATTCCCTTAAAAAATGTTTTTAAAAAATCCATTAAATAACTCTTTCTGCTCCTAATGTTCTGTTATTTATTATTTTAATTTTAATTTTTAAAGTGGCACGAGAAAAATTGTAAGCTTAAAATATCTGATCTCTTATACCACTGTGACTATACACTGTGACTATACACAGTCATACCCGAATTATTTAAAGCTGATTGCTTAATAATACTTCTGTTATCAGCGACCCTTGAGTGCAGGTAGAGATAAGCACTAAAGCATTAAACAAGGTGTAATTTCGAGGTGTGCAGGGGCTGAGGCACACATGCATACATAAAATATATATCTGATATATCTGGGCATGACTAAAATGCTAAAACAATGCTTGTCTAAGAATTTCGTTTAAACAAATTTTAGACTGTGGGGCATCCAATGACACACTGTTCAATAGAGGCTAGTAGCACGTACGTATCTCAGTGCAAGCGGGAGCACGAGCAAAGAGCAGCACGTGAGTGAGGGTTTTGAGTGAGTTTTGTGATTCAAGAGTTCATCAAGAGTCATTAGTGAAAGTTCATGTGTGGTTTGCCACGTAAAATCTACTATACAATAACATCAGTATGTGCATAGGTACATAAATACAGCAATATTGCAAAAGATATTTTTATTTTGGTTTCGCAACTTTTTACTTTGACTTTTAACTTTTGTGATGTTGGACTTTTTTGAGCGAGTTTTGACCAGACTAGTCCGATCTGCTATTTTTTTTTTAACTATGCCATATTGCCTTGTGACTGGAGCTTAGAAAATTGTTACCCAGGCTAGGAGATAAAATTCCTAAAACAACGACATATTCTTTACGTTTTTATAATTGAACAATTGGGCGCTTACTATGCTTAGCCATCCTAATTACTCAAAGCTCTTAAGAGATGTTTTAAAAACAATTCCTGTACCCACAAACGAAAGCTAGCCAACAGAATTATGTTCATTTTTATTTTAGTGAGTTTAGAGAAAACCTTTAAAAAAGTTTCACCAAACAAACAGAAAGTCGCGAAAGCTTGCAGCAACAACAATAAACAACAACAAATGAGCCACACAAACACAACATTGTGGAACCTAGCAGCCCGAATGGAAGCGCAAAAAAGGTTGCGATGGGAGAAGAAACAAACTCAAACCCAGACCCAAAACCGGCTAATGAAAAGCGTTTATATGAAAAGGGTTTTCCAATTGTCCACACACACACGAAATGTCCCGTTGTGCAACCGCAGCAAAAATAACAAACCGGACAAACAAGTGTTGTTGTGAATAGGAGAATTCTTGGCCGCTGGAACCTGGTTCAAGCTCAAGGAGAGGCAGACAGAGAGGAAAAAGAGAGTGAACGAGCACAAATGTGAGAGCAGAAGAACGAGCAACAGGCGGGTGGGAAAGGAAAGGGGCTCGCACCCATTGAATTTGTTGCACTGAGCCGCTCTTTACGCATGCCTCTGTCCCGCTCGCTCTTCTGCCATTCGGCAGGTGTCTATTATGGTGTCCGTGTGTGCATGTGTGCGCGAGAGAGTGGCCGTGGCCTGTGCATGTTAGTACCGTTCTAGCCAACGAAACCTGAAGCGTAGCTATAATTTGGTCAGTCGCTTAAAGCAATAAAAATGCATTGGAGCCACGTCTTCGTCTCAAGAAATAAAATCAATGATAATTAAAACGAGACAGTGGGACGTTTTAGGTGACCCTTGTCATTATCTCTTGTTTGCTGGCTTTTCTAGCCTCACACTCACACAAACCGCCTCGACTTCCAGGGTTATTGCACTCTTTTTTCCAATCACTGTATCTTTTTGGATTGTCCCAGAATATTGCACTCTTCGTTTGGTCAGGAAACTGAACTTTTTTTGGTTTTAATAAACACTTTGGCGACTTGGAAATGAACCCGACGAAAGCGGGACATTCTTTTTTGAAAACAGGTTACATAAATAGGTCACGCACCAACGATCGCAGAAAAATGCAGCGCGCCGATTGCTCTCTATATAGTCCCTTTAGTCAGTCAAGCAACAGGCTAATAAAGTGGCTTAGACTTTTTGCATTGTGACTGTTGTGTCTGCTGGCTTCTTTGCCTCAGTTCACAGTATAACTTACACCGAAAAAGAATCGAATACGCCAGCCGAAACGAAACACTAGATCAGTGCTGCCAACTCGGGTCGTAAAAGAGCTTAACGAGCCTTTGAAAAAGCGATAAAAAGCTAAAAAACTGCGAGGCTAGCTAAAGATTCTAAAGTATTTCGATTTTGTCCGTTATTAATAACCAAAATAACTAATTAAACATCGAAAAATATAGAGGATAGAACTTATTCTTACATTACATTTAAACCGTAGATAATTGAATCAGCTTAATAAAAAAATTTTAAATGGAAAACCGGATACTAGCACACAACCGACGCGGCGACTATTTTCTCCTGTTCCCGCACAACCGCCTTCGTTGAGTGAAATTTTGAAACTATTTTAAGCTAGAGGTGGCACACTATCGATGGCATTCTGCATGCATTATCGATAGTTTATCATTAATATATTTTTAAGTTTGAACATAATTAAACATATAACAAATATTCCCTATACTTCGGAATGATTAAATATTCGAAATTTTTAAAGTGTCTCGTAAAAACCATTTGAAAATTTAACAAGCTAAAACCTCCCCAATAGTGATGACAGCTCTATTGAACTAGAAAATACTAATTTAGGTTACTCCCATGTTTAGTTTAGCTTTTAATTTATTTTTTGAATACCTTATTAAGTATTTTATTTTGTTTTAGTTTATATATATATTATTATTATTATTACATCAAATATTGCAAAATATTCGATTGCGTTTTTATGTTATCGTTGATCACACACCGCCTAGAAAAACGGTTGATTTTTTCAATTTCAGCATAATGCCCGCTAACGAGTTAATATTAAGTCAATTAATTATCATTGGATAATTCTACTTAAAGATTATAATTATATTATATATTATAAAATTATGTTATTTACATGGCCCTTCTTGTTTTCATATTGAATAAAAGTCTCTGTTTTTAGTATAATCATTTAAAAAATCATTAAACACAAAAATGTTGAAATAGTGCGGAATTTATGTAAGTACATATTTTCTATTTAGTTATATATTATTATAGTTTAATTTAATTTTATTTTAATTAATTTGTTAACTTTTTCAATACTTTGAGACCCAAAAAAAGCATATCATTGATTACAGAAACTTTTTACAAGGATATACAACATATGTATTTCCAGAAATATTTATGCATTTCATCCAATATGACTTAAGCTCAAACTCAACGACTAGACTTATCAAAAACATTTGTAGCTCTGCCTACAAATGGCTAAATCGACTCGCCTGATGATGCTACTCGAAGGAAAGACGAGCAACTCTGGCTAGTGGGCTTTCAATTAAGCAGGTTAAGATACCACACGTCGTGGCGTCGCCTTCTTCCGGGTGATATCAGTGGAGAGATTGTGACAACGGCATTGCTTGGTTTTATCAATAGTTCATGTTTATTGAAAGTTTCTTTTTCGTTTGGGTGGTCTGTGTGTAAGCGCATGCTCCACATGTCGGCAGCAAATACAAAATGTTGTTTCGTGTGTCTTTACAATGTAATAAGAATATGTGTTTTTGGATTGGGGAGTTAGCAGAACTTCCATCGGTTTCCGCACTCGTTGCACATGACGAAGGTGGTCATGGGCTCGTCGGCGGATCGGGTCTGCAGCTGGTTGTAGGTGCAGTTGCGCTTCTTGCACTTGGCGCACTTGAGGAGATCTGTCTTGGTGCCCTGCACGGTGGCCAGTTGGGCATCGTTGATGGCCTCCTTAACAAACTTCTCGCGCAGCTTCTTCATCTCATCGCTGGCCATCTCTTCGGGTGTCATCTTCGCCAGCTGCTTGGCAGAAACAGCTCCGCACATAAAGTTGCCCCGAAGGCCCGGATTCTTGGGGTCCTTAAGGTTTGCCACGCGCGATCTGATGCGGTTCTTGTACTTCATATCCGTGTTCTTGAACTCGGCATAAATGGCGTCCTCGAGCTCGGCAGCCATCTCCTCGGGCTCGCCGCAGCCCTCGGGCACCTCGCCAATCTTGAGGGCAGTGGCCAGCATCTCGCGGCACTTCAGACGAACTGCATCCGTCATCCCGCCGGAGGGAAAAGAACTCTGTGACGACGAGGCCTTCTTCTCCTCGCGCTTATCCTTGGACGAGCTACTGCTGCCCGACTTACTGTCCTTACTAGAGGACAATTTGGCCGCGCTCGAGGGTTTTGCGGCACTGCTGTTACTGTTCGACGAGCCATCCTTGCCCGCTGAGTTGTGGTTGGGCGTTACCGGGGCCGGGCTGGCCAAGAAACGCTTCCAGTTCTTGATCAGGGTCTTGGCCAGCGCAATTACCTCGTCGTCCTTGCTGCTTTTTCGGAGCTCGTTGACCGTCATGCCGATGCGAGTCTTGGTCAGTATGTCCAAGTTGATATTAAGCGTCTGCAGAGTCCTTAGCAGGTCCAATGCCTGATCCTGTCCCTATTAGGGGGAAACATGTACATGTATTACTTGATTATGCGCAGCTCCCGCTCCCAACTCACTGAACCATCACTCGAAGTCGATATCTTGTCCATCTTCTTCTTAATCCGGAAAACTTCATCCTCTACGCTCATGTTGGTCGCCTGAATGTGCTGGGTAAACAAGGTGACAGAACAGAGGTTAGGTTACTCTTCATTTCGGCATCCGCCCACAGAACCAATTCCTATGTTATGTTATGCCGGGGTTTAGTTATTACCTTTTTCCCTCCAATAAAGTTGTTTACTATTTTTTTTCTTTCTGTATTCGCAGAACAGTAGTGCTGCAAAACATGGATGTACTTTCGGTACTGTCGATGGTTCATACGATTGGTTTTAAATCGATATTCTTATCGATATTTTAGTATGGATAACGAGTGTTTTTTTATTAATGTTCCCGGTGTATTACCGTAAAAATTATAAAAAATTTATGGTAAGCAAAATGCAGTGAACCTTTCTATAAAAAAATGAGAAAAATAATGTAAATTAATAATATACTCACCATCACAGATCTACAAAATAACGCGTTGTAGCGGTACCGTATAACGGCTTGCCAAGAAATACCATGGCTTGACTAACACCATTTCTCATACGTCAAATTGCGCGCTGAATTGAAAGGACGAGTTATTTAAGTTTATCATTTATTTTAGTTGTTTCGTTAAAAATAAAAATATATCGAACAAACTAAAGCACCTACCTTAGTAATTAAATTTTCTAATACCAATGTTTTTTTTTATTAATAAACAACTAAACTAGAGGTAAACAATTGCTTCACATTCAAACTTATTTTGAAAAGTATTTACACATGTTTTATTCGCGTCTGTGGTATTTACACAAGGCAGATAATTATTATTCTTTTCTGTGTAAAGTTTAAAGAAGAATTTCGACTGCATAATTTACAAAAAAGAAAAAGAAAAATCAAATGCTGAATATTTTGGAATTGTCTAGAGTGCCCTCACTCGATGTTTTCCATACTAAAAATTTTAGATTGAATGACATAAACACAGCTGCAGAAAAAAAAACAAAACTAACTAACCATCCCGTCATTAATTTGGATTGCTTATATAATTTTCTGTAATCAAACAAATTTAGAACTATATTAATGATTAAAAAATTCAATCATATTTTATTTAAGATTTTAGTTTCTCGAAAAAAACATCAAACGAGAATTCGACCCCAAGCCTGTAAAATTTAGTTTTGACATTTTTTTTGACGTTCAG
>JAEIIL010010336.1:0-12936 GCA_018905715.1 Drosophila lini | reverse complement strand
CACTGCGTTGCAAACTTCTGACTGAAATTATAATACCCTGCAAGGGTATAATAAATACGTACGTGTATAGGCTATAGGAGCAGTGCGGTTGTAGAAAAAGTAGGCATTGGTCATCGTCACCACGCCACTGCGCTCTCCGGGGAAGTAGGAGTAGCCACCCTGCCAGGGAGTGGAGGTGTCGTAGCCATTCAGGCGCCAGTTAAAGGAGTCCTTGTTCAAGTCGTTGTTGTTGCCCAGTAATAGCACACTCTGGTCGACGGCGAGCAGTCCCACGAATGACTTCGGTGGCGTCTTAATCTCCAGCTCAACATCGGCACCCGGCTTCACCTCTTCGGGGGCCTTGATTTCAATCGTGTTCTGCAGCTTAACCTCCACGCTGAATGAGTCCTCCGCGTAGCGGAACTCGCCGGTCTCGTCCACATAATAGAAGTACACCCGGCCGTGGGGGGCAGTAAGGAAGGTGGGCTTCAATGTGATGTTGTAGGTCTTCTGGGGCTCGGCCAGCTCGACACGCTTCGTCTCCAGGATATCTCCACGTCCGATAATGTTGTACACAAAGTAATGGAGCGGGCGACTGGAGTTCAGGGTGACCTGGTATTCCTCCCCGATCTTCAAGCTGTAAAAAATGTTGTGTTAGCTAATTGAAATTTGTGGATTAAAGTCATTTTTATGTTTATCTTTACCTCCAGGTGTCCTTGGGTCGATGCACTTCAACCTTGAACCACTCCTTTTCCTCCTCGCTCGGGTCGGTCTCGATCTTCTTGGGCTCCCTGTAGGGATACGTGGTGTAGAGCTCTCGCTTCTCGTCGGCAAACTCCAGGTCAATTCTATAGTAGCGTGTGTAGTTCTCCATGTCCGGGAGATCGGGCAGCGTGACCTTGAAGACCGCCAGGCTTGAGGCATTTAGATGGCTCTCGAACTCGAATGTTTTATTCTCAATTTTGGGCAATTCCGGCTGTTTCTCATCTCCGTACTGATAGAAGCCGTAGTTGCGTCGGATTCCCTCGGTGAACTTGGCCTTCACCGGTGTTTTGGTATCTGTTAGCAGAGTACCATCGACCAGGGTTATCTTAAAGATGATCTCGTTCTCCTTGTCGGGCTTGAACGAAAAGCAGGTGGAATAGTCGGTGCACGACATCTCGTAGCGATAGGGATATAGTTGGACTCCGCCCGTCTCGTTGAGCTTCACACCGGTGAAGTCCTCCTCAACGGTGGCCGTGATCTGGGCATAGCTGGATGACGTCTTGTGTGGCAGGAAGGCTGCGAACTCTTTAAGGTCAAATTTCAGCTTGGCCTTGCCATTGACCATGTCAGCAGTGCCAATCACCGAGTGGGCGGGGAAGTCCTTGCGGACGGTATTTCCATCGACATTTTCCCACAAGCTGGTCTCATCCAAGTGCACGTTGACCAGGACCTTGCCATTAACTGGCTTTCCGTAAGTATAACTAAGGGATAAGATAATTTTTAGAAAAAAATGTAATCTCGGGGCATCGAAGATTGAAGCTATAAGCATCCGTTTTTGGAAAATACTTCTTTTACGAAGGACGTTCAAAGGATCAAATAAATTCTGCAAAATACTTACTTTGCCTTTAGGACGACGTTCATTTCGCCATCTCGCACAGACACCTGCTGTGTGGCATCCATTTTGACCGAGTACTTGGGCAGGACGTACTTCTCCACCTCGAAATTGACACGTTCGTCGGAGCGACGCCAGAAGTGACCAAAGCCTCCGAAGGGCCTGGGACGATATATACCGCCATCAAACGACTGCTGTTCGCCATTCTGGACCTGCAGAGACCAGGAGCCAAGAGTGGCGAACTCGGAGAGCTCGAACTTGCCAGTGTACACACCACCAGTGGTCTTGATGTGTTTCTCCTGCTTGATACGGTTGCGCTTGGAATCCTCAAACCAAACCACCACCTCCTCGGCGGCTGTGTCCGGGAGCAAGTTCTCATTCAGGAAGATCACACGGTAGTTGATGGTGTCGCCGGGCTTGTACTTTCCCTTGTCCGTCTGGATTTTAATGTACGGCTTGAAGTTCTCCCAGTTGAGCTTGGTGGAGTTCTTGAACTCCAGTCCCTTCACTCCCTCGGCCGTAAGATTGTATTCGCCGGACTCCAGAGGCGGCAGCTTAAAGGTGATCTGCTTGAACTCATCGGATTTGGCCAGCTCCACAGTCTGCGTCTCGTTGTAGGAGGGTCCTGTAATGCCCACCTTTAGGGTGACCGGTTCCTTGGTCTGGTGAACAGCCACTGCCACATTGTAGTCACGATGCGAGTGGATGGTTCCGGGGCCCACAATGGTGTATTTACTGCAATTGAAATTTCAATAAAATTATTAGGTACTTGTTACTAAGGTCTATTCGGAAACTCATATTTTGAGCTAAAGATTTCGAAAAAACTTTATTACTTCGCCTATGAACTTTTCATTATCAATTCTTCGGAGCGCATTAAGAAATTCTGTTAGAGTTTTTATGTTTTTCGCTTTGTTTATTTTTTTTCGACATTCATTTTTTTTTATGTATTTCTACATGAATTTATTATAGCCCTGGAGATAACGGTAAAAATATTCCGGGAACCTGATCTGATCTGCCTCGAAAATGTCAAAACCGGATCAGAGATTATATAAAATCCGAGCAGCCATATTTTTCGCACTTACAGTCCCCGAACACGTACACCAAATATATTCTGTGTACTTGATCATCACTATTTGTTTACGATGAATAACAACTCTTTGTTAGCTGGGAGCTTGGTTTCATCCTAATTTTGCACAGAGAAATTTCGATTGGATTATTCTCACTCCTAAAAGTCTTAATTGTGTTCCGAAATCAGGCTTTATTATTCGCCTCTATTTACTAGTAATTAGCTACACGCTTTTTATGAAGATATTCGATCGTGTCGCAGATTAATGAAGCATTCATTAACCAAAACACAATTAAGTCTAAAACAATATAAAAATGTACATGTGTCTGACGTGTTCATTTGTCTAACTATAAAATGTATAATAATCTGTACAAAAAAATAGCTTACATTGAAATTCAATTAGCATCGCGAGTGGAGTAGCGATGACGTTATTATCAAATTGGCAAAACGAACTTCAGACAAGTACATAAAATATATGAATTTATTATATACATATTTTACTCAGAGTCCAGTACCATTGTGTATTAATTGTTTATAATTGTTTTCGTTATAAATTAAATTTCCTTATCGCTCCTCAATTAAACACTAATTTAGTTCAATTGAAAACTGGCCTATTACCTCCAAGTCAAATCAAGATTACAAATGAAATTAATAATTTTCAGTTCTGTCCATTAAAACGAAAAACAACTTGATTAGTTTACCTTGAAACTGATCGTTAATCGGCCCTATCTGCCCATATGCATATTGAATGAATTAGTGACTATTTACTAATATTCGTACAGCGTCTATCACAATATTAGGTTTGTTATTTTTTTAATAAATTTATATTTATATATATTGCGAGAACTAATGTAAAATTGAATTAGTTTTATTAATTGATTATTTTTCTACAAATTCAATACACCTAAACTTTATTCTTTTTAAATATTTGTCTGCCCAACAAATACAACATTTTATATTTAAAATTATCAAAAGATACTATGGAAAAATTGAGAAAATCATAGCTAGTAACAGACAAAAGGTAGGTTTATTGCATTAACATAGCATTAGTTATGGGTGTCTAAGCTGCAGTTTGGAACTACAGATATCAACGAACTGTAGCTTAAATCGATTTGAAATGTACAAATATTTGACAATTTGTAATCCTTGAAGCACAACTAACATTCTGACCGCAGCTGTGTGTATCTCGGGTGATCACTTATCGCATTATATAGATGTATATATAGTTAATTCACTTACCCCTCCGCCTTCACCGTGTCCATGGTTAGCAGCAGCGAAAGAGTGGCCCAAACGGCTACAGCGAGAGCGTCTGCGCGACGCATTTTGCGTGCGTGGTGTGGTGTGGCGTGGTCGTGGTCGAACGGGAACAGGAAGAGTAAATACAAATAAAATCAAATTAGTACACCTGGTGGGGCGATCGATGCGGAAAATGTGCAAGCGCGGTACGACCGACGGGGCTCAGTGCCGAGCTGAGACTGGTTCAGTCGAATGGCTCACGGATTTTGTTATAGCACTGGATTTGTGTAAGCCAGCCGACGACGGCGCCGACAGAGCGGCTCAGTCGCGGTCATCAAAAAATAAATACTGATAAAAAATTATAAGCAAATAATATACAGGGAGAGGGTCTCGTCTATATGTGTGTGCACGTATGTACATATATACTTGGGTCTGTACATACACTAATCGATGACGAGTCGATCCCATAAAACCAAAACAATAACAAAAAATGCCGGCAAACAGCAACAGACTTGTACTTCGGCAAGCTCTTCTAGACAAAATCATTCACAAGTGGGAATCTGGGTTAATTCGAATTAAAATTACTCTTTTAGGGGTGAAATTAAATAAATATAAATTGATCCCAAAAGTAAGAAAAAATTAAAAACCCCTTAGTTCTTTATAAGCTTTAAGTGCCTAGTCGATCTAGCCAAGTACGTCAATAAACTGACATAGCATTCGTTTAACTTATTTGCCATCTCGGAAAATCAGCAAAACCTCTATTTAATTTATTTGATAATTTTGGAAAATTAGCTAAACTTCTATTTTTCATATATCAACATTTGATTTTATTTTTGTTTATATCTTGTGAGCAATTAAAAATATCTAATATTATCTTCAAATATTTTACTTTTCGAAACCTTTACAATGGATTTAAAATTAACAGATATTTTGGTACCATTTTCGATGTATATATCAGAAAAATAGCTTACATTACGTCCGGTTTTTAGATATATTTATGACATTTTTTGAGCAGGAATATGTCCAAGCAATAAATGATACAGTTTGAAAAACGGATTTTCGAACTGGCAAACGTGTCTTTAAATTATATAGACATTTAATAAAGTTAATATTGTTATCAAAATAATAACATAGCTCGAAAATTTTACTGCGAATTTTTGAACTTCAATTCACCCTTTAAAATACATTTCAAAACCACACTTTATAAATTCGTTCAATTATTAATTATTTCGTCATATTAAGCAACGATATAAAGTATGATATCACGGTGCAAAATTTCCGTGTTTATCGAAATATTGAGTAAAACAAAAGGAAAATAAGTATTGTCTATCTGATTTACCATGAATGAGTTTCATGAGCGATGTATTGTTTGTAGAGTTTGTCACAGAACTTTAGTCAGGCAATAGACAAATTATACGGGAAGTGGACAGTATCTGCTTTTGTATATTTATGTATGTATCTCCTGTGGGGTTTTTTCAATAATTAACACTTTTATTATCGCTTATAACTGTCGCTTCGTGTTTTCCACAGAAATTTAAGATCTTGATTTATTTCGGCTGTGCCCAACTGAAAGTAATTTAAAAATGATTTACGTACATGATTTGGAAAATCCGCAAAAATGCTTAAAGTGTCCCAAAAATCCCAATATTAGTTGGTAAATAATGGGTGTTGTTTATATTTTTGTTTCTTGGTAAGCAGAGGTCTTGAACTTGTTGATTAAGCCAATAATGCAGGCGTCCAACTGAAAATGCTGTGGCCAACTGAATGGAACAGTTATATATAAACTCTCTCCGGCTCTTCCTCGGTCTGTGTAGGTGCGTCAGCTGTTGTTGTTTTGACTCTCTAAGTTGGACTGCCTCTATTTTTGCGGCTCTCTCACAGTGTAGTCAGAGATGACGTCACCCGGCCTGTATTTCACATGGCTGTGAAAAAGAGGCGTGTTTGTATATAATGTATTTATGACTAAGGAAGGAACGCTCTGCTAGCGGTGTACATAAATATGAGATGGGAAAACCAGATTAACGTCGGGTGATTCCCCATCTATTCTCTCTTTCAAAGTGATGAGCTAATCGAAAAGGCATTTATATTGCAGGGTTGTCAGGTGAAAGATATTAGTAGTAATGGCATATTCCATTTTGAAAATTAATATTACATTTTATGAAAATTAAAATTATTTAAAGACAGAAATAACTCGACATTAAAATTTCTCATAAAAAAAAAGTGCTTTCACACATTCCTTCGGACTTACATTTTAATGAACTTAAAAATCCCGATTCCTAGAATTACTTTATATTCTGTTTAATGTAATTCTTGGAAACAGCAATCACTCATTAAGCTGAGTGATTAATTTGCATAATAGAATATTCAGGTCAAAACTATACGGTTTTTAGATTGCCCCTTTGAAGATAACATACAAATTTTTTCACAAAACAAATAGTACATTTAATGGCATTCACAACAAGCACAATTAGTAAGGGTTTTAAAGTGAATAAATAAATAAATTTAAGTAGACGGTACCCAAAAAAAATTTAAATTGTAAATTAACGAATGATAATATTATTTTCCTTTTTATTGTTTTGTTTATTTTCTCTTTTAAACGAGGATTTTTAAAACTATAATTAAAAGATGAGATGCTCAAGCTTCTCTAAAAAATATAACTTTATGTATATATTATTACATTTTATTAGGTTTCTTCGACTTTTTAGGAAAAAAAAATAAGAACACCCTGATAAAAATATATTTAACGTAAAAAACAATGACACAATTTTACTATGAATTTTGGTTTACGATACGAATATATGCAAAGTTAGCAAATATTAGATTCAAGAGCAGCGACCCCTGAAAGTATGCAGCATTAATAAACCCCTCTACCAAAAGCTTAGTTCTTTTGCTAGGCAATAACAATAATTTAATTTTTAATGATATTGGCTAAATAGCTCCAATTTAAAAGTACAAAAAATGTTCTTGACACCCCTGGATAATTTTGATAATACCCTTGACAAAGTGTATTAAAGGGGATTGACTAATTCCGGACATTTGGCATGGCCAATTATACAAACTGGTTTTTGAATGCTCCAAAAATAACAATATTCGCACAATCCCCAGTCAGCTGGCGGAGAGCAATGCCGATCAGTGCCACCACCACCTGTGGCCGCTGCTGCCGCCTTTCCCGCCCCAAGGTAAGACACGTGAACGGGGCTATCCGCTGAGTCATCCTTGCGATCGAACCGCTCCACTAGCCACGAAAGGGGGATTTTCAGCCTCGGCACGGAATTCACCACAAGGAGAGAAAAACGCGAGCGATCGATGGCGGTTTCTTCCAGCTGTTCGGTGCCGTCAGAGCGTCAAACGCGTTCTAACACTCGCATCGAGCGGAGCGTGGTCGCGATCAGTTAATAGCGCCACTAGCTTTATCACTTCGACGTGCGCATCTCACGTAGCAGATAAGAAGGAGATTTCCCCAACATAACAAAATGACTGCTGAGGAACTACATGGCTGTCTGGGTGATGTCTGTGAGCTGGGAATTCAGGGAGCTGCCACGGTCTCTTCCAGCGCCTATGGAGGATTCTACTTTGGCTTCTGCACGCTGATCTCTCACTTTCTACTGGCGGGCATTACCGTGGCCGTTGTGTACAAGTGTCTGGTGCTAAAGCTGGAGCACACGGCGGGTCATGCCTTCTATTGTACAATCGCCGTGAGTAGATTTTTGCTTATATCCGCCAATCAGATACATATGTATGTACATATTTATGTAATTTTTACATACATAAAACAAAACTATTTCACCATTATACGTAGTTCACTGAGAAAAAAAAACACGATTTCAACGTTCTCGGTTTAATTACTTTCGATCACAAGCCTGCCATGAATGAAAATACTTGAAATAAGTTAATTCTCATTTTAAATGTTTTTTATATTATTAAATCCAACTCTTCTTCTATAAAAATGTAAAGTTACTGAAATTTAAGATGCTTAGAAAGCACAGACTTATTTTACACATTTTTTAAGAACTCTTGAACTCCGGAACCTTCTGATTAATATAAAAAATATTTATTTAATTATTTTGCCAATGGAAAAATTCTTATCTGGCTACTTATGTAACTATGCTTAACTTACATTAACAGAAACAAGATATTCAAAAGGAGCTTTCTTTATGAAGTACTTTGAGAAGTTTAGGTCCAGTCGCATGCCAAATTTAATTTATTAAAAAAAAAAAATAAATAAATAAATCCTTACTAATTCTTGTATTTTATTTCTTACAGTTTGTCTTCTTCATGGGCGAAGCATTACTGGTGCGAAACAGCATTACGTTGGAGTCCTGGCTGGGACCACTGAACCTCAACCGCTTACACGCTGCCCTGGGCCTGTTGTCCTTCCTGGTCGGTGTCGGAGGCATAGCCATCAAGACATTGCAGAAGCTGGAGCGCAAACGAGAAGATCCAAATGCCACGGTTAGACACTTTCGCAGTAATCACGGCTTTTACGGTGCGTTTCAATCAAAACACGAAACCCCAGAAAACAATGTTAATTTATTCCCATATCATCCCCGATTAGGCATTCTCGGCTGTGGTCTTTTGCTGGGCAGCGTTCTCAGCGGTCTTCCGCTGTATTTCATCAACGGCGGTGGTGGTGGTGTCTTGACCTTGAAACTACTCCATCGTTTCTTTGGGTTGGCTGGATTTCTTGCCCTGATGGTGTCGCAAATGTTCGGCTACAATACCGGCTTCGGTAGGAGACAGTGGAAGGCACATCACCAGAAGCTGTTCAAGTTCTTTACATTTATTGCAACCATAACGACGGTGAATTACGAATTTCGTACGTTTGCCCGGGATATTATTGGACTTGCAGGGCAATACTTTAATGGTTCTGAGACACCAGCAGAAGCCAGAGTTGATCTTTGAGCGTATGGTTGTTGCTCTGGGAAAGCATTGATACCTCATCGAAACGAGAGTTCCAAATATAAGTATTGTAGGTGTATCGAATACTGAAGGGAACCATGCAGGGTGCCACAGAATCGCAGTGGATTTTATGCTAAGAATTAGGATATTCACTTTTATTTGTATTTTAAATTTAATTTAAAATCAATTAAGGTTTCTCTGGCAAACTTGATAACCTGCAAGCTCGGAGGGTAATAATTCTTTTGGCAGTTTTTAAAATTGCAAAACATATAACGCCCGTAGTGGAGTTTCGTTATCTAGTCCGTAAAGGTCTTAGGTGGAATCAATGTCAATCATGATTAAATTAATGATAGTGAATTTAATGTAATAATTAAACAAGATAATACACAACTATATAAATAATTAAAACAAGCTTTAAACTTTGTGCCTTTATTGTTTTCTCACATCGATTATACATTGCATACATATGTTTTTCCTTTGGATTATTGGAAACGTAAAATACAAACATGTTTTTTTTTTTTTTTGGTTACCGGGATTATACAATCACCACGGAAATAAACTAAAACTACATAAAGCAAATTGAAAACATAAAATAAATTCCCGTATTTCATATGGGGAGCTTAAGAATATTGAAGATACATAGTAGATATATATTTATATATTTAGGTTTATTGAAAACGCATCTTTAGTTGCGGTTCTGCGAGACGTGCATGATGTCTAGAGCGGCTGGGATATTACCCTGGACCGACTCCAGCAGTTGGGTAAGCCAGGCGCCCTCGTTGCTGAAACCCATGGCCATCATGGCATGGATGGCAGAGTTTATGCGTTCATCTAAATAAAAATTTAGGTTATTAATAAGGATGTCTATGCAGATTCTCTGACTAGCTGACTTACCTGTGTGATAGACGGGCACGCTGCGCTTCTCTTCGGGAGCGGCCGGCGAGGTGCCGACACTGTTGGTGGTCACCGATGTGGTCGAGGTGGACGTACTAACCGTATCCACCTGAGCGGTCTGAGTGTTGGCTGCTGCCTGCTCAACGCGAGCCTCCTCATTCATGTGCTGGCGCAATAGTTCGCCCAGTTGACCAAAGTCGCGCACCGGCTGCTGTGGAGCAGCAGTTGGGGGATTGATCGACTGATCCAGATTGATCAGGGCGTCAGTGTTGGCGCTGTTGGTGTTGTTGGCGGAATATGCATTATCGATAACCTGCCAGTCCTGGTCCAAGCTGTCCGACCGACGACTTTCCGGCTCGCTGGCCACCGAAGCTTCTGCCACTGCAGTTCCATCTGTTGTTGTCTTGGGAAGCAACGGCTCGGTCTCAAGGGAAGCAGTCTCCGATAGAGATTCAGCAACAGAGGGAGCACCCGATGGGTTTACAGAAGGAGCCTTTGATTGGTTAGCAGAAGATTCCGGCGACTGACCGCCAAATTGATCCTTCTCAGCTGGTTTGGTTGTCCCAGCGCTAGAGGCCATAGAGGGAGCGGACGACTCAGTGGGATCGATCATTTTGGCGAACATTTCGCTGAAATTGTTCAGGATCTCGATGCCAGCTCGCATGTATTCGGGGGGCACCATCTGGGACAGGTTCTCCAAGTTGATCACTGGAGTAGTGGGAGCGCTTCCCTGGGTTGGAGCGGTCGGTGGCTCCTCTGCTGGTGCCTCAGTGGATTTCTCCTTTCCATTGGTCTGGGCTTCGGTCTCTGCTGCCTTCTGTGTGGTTACAGTGGGCTCCGTTTTGGGAGCATCTGCTGCCTTGGGCTGCTGCGGCACAGCCGATGCTGCGGTTGTAGGTTCGTTGAGCGGCAAGTTGGTCATCATCTCAACAAACTGGGACAAGACGCCGCCGCCATGACGACGGGCATGGCGACGCTCGCGTCGACTGTCGCGGGCAGAATCTGCAGTCGGAGTGGAGCCGCCGCCAGCCGACTGGGTTGGGTCGAACGGGCAGTGACCCCTGGAGCGGCGTCCACAGCGACGTCCTCCCCATGGGTTCGGCCCAGTAAGCCAGGCCTCCACTACATTGGGTCCATCGTTGGTAGGCATGCGGACCATCAAGTGCTCGGGATGCTTGTGAGCAGCCTCGCACTTCTGACAAAGATCAAAGTTGCTGCACTGGACGCACTTGTAGCGGAAGCCCACAATTGGGGCTACACCGCAAACGTCGCACTCGACGTGGTCATGAATGATGAAATTGCTTGGATCGTCGGCCGACGGAGCAGCAGACTCTTGCTTAGTAGCCTGCTTTGGTTGCTGCGGCTCTTCCTGGATGGGAGCGATCTGGACGTGCATGTTGTTCTCGCATTTGGCCAGGAAAATCTCATAGTCATTCTGGTTGACAATCTCAATTTCATCATTATCAGTGTCTAAAAAAAGGAAAGGAAAATCGAACAAAAAAAGTGAGTCATTTAGTTTGTTATCGCACGGTGATTTTCAGGTGAATCACAAAGATACCTAGCTACGAAAATTAGCAAGACTTCTGGTTAGACCGGCAATGCAAATAAAACTTAAATTAATACTAGTTTTAAATGTGCTTATGTGGCTTTTTGATGTCGATATTTTGGAATTGTTTTCATATTATAAGCTAGATACAAGGCAGGGCCCTATACAGCGGATCAGCCACGCAATAACACATTGAAATTTAATAGTTAAATATAAAGTACATTTATTTTTAAATTCTTTTATTGCAGAACATTTCTGCTATTATTTCTTCATATCTAACATTTTTTCTAATGTAATAAATAATGTGAAGATCGCCTGTGACTGTGACCAATGGTCTATAGGTCAAGATGTAAAATCTTATTTTAACTAAATATGAAATTTAAAAGTTTTTTGGATTTTAGGGGAAGAACCCGAACCAAGGCAGGACTTGTTTTGGCTATTACTAGCTAGTCACAAAAAAAGCTAGACGATCACAACTGCTGCTTGCATTGTCGGAGTGCAGTTACAAAATCGGATGCCCAGATGTATACATAAATACATACATACATCTGTATGTAAGCATTTTCATGTTTCTCCGATTTGTTGCCGAATTTGCATAATACTCACCAATCCAAAAAGTCCTGATCTCGCATTTCGGCTGCTGCCTTTCCTGGAACAAATACAGGTCGATTTCGCGGCGCAGTATGGTGTAATTCTGCGATGGCATACGCAAATATGCATTCAGCTTCTTCTGGGGCCCTGCGCCCTGGTAGGTGATTTTCAACAACTTTTCCGGCATTTTCACAATATTTTTCTAATATTTTCTTCGGTAATTTATACTCGTTTGATTTCTTGTTTGATTATTTGCAACGAATTTGTTGTTTGTCGAAACTAAATTTTGGACCCTCGACTACTGCGTCGTAGTTGCTCGTTCGCTTGTTTATACAAGTGCAACTGAAGCGGCGGCCGGTTTATATACTGGCCGAACTAGTCACTGGAATGTTCCTGAGTATTCGTGGCTCAGAATTCTTGCAAATCACGGTGCTACCTGCCAGGCCGCAGTGGTTGATATATTCCGAAAATTGTAAAGTAATGCCAAAGCTGGTCTTTGACGAAAAACAATATTATGGTTATCGATAAGTGAAATATTTTTATTCTACTTTTAAGCATGTTATCGAGGTTCACAGTTTATGGTATTTTTTTTTCGGTATTTCTAGTTGTCGTTGAAACAATTATTTTTAAAATAAATAAATTTAAATATAAATAACATAATTTAATAATAATAATATAAATATTTTGTAATATCCTACAATTTGCTTAAGTTAAGCATCAGGGAATCTTAAAGTTTACAAAGGGGGATTTTATAATCTGTTCAATTTTTTATTTTTTAAAAGTAATTTTAAAGGGATCTGTAAGCTAAATTTCTTAGATATTCTTTGATAACCATTATCTAAAGGCTTTAATTTTTTTTAATTCCTATCATTTTTGAAAAGCCCGCATTGTTTTAGACAATACACAAAAAAAAAATTGTCTTGTATTTAACAGAAATTTGAATTGTTCGTTTAAACAATTGTGATTTTCGTATACATATACCAATTCAGGATAACGACTATGATAGTAATTTTATTTTGCTACAACAAACTTTTTTCAATATTTAATATACTTTTGATAAAATGTCAAAATTTCATTAATTTATTTCTACTCCTTCTATTTACAAAATAATTAAAAATCTCTGTAAAT
>JAEIIL010010335.1:0-11734 GCA_018905715.1 Drosophila lini | reverse complement strand
AATCATCTACAAATGTTATACATTATTTAATAATAGTTTAAGAAATTTATGAATATGAAATATTAATTTTTCATTGAAAAAACTTATAAATGTAATCTTCGAAAATAAGAACAAACTATTTAAAAACTTGACTGATTTCACAACTCACTTAAACATTTCAATTCACATTTCTCATGAATATTTTGGAATTCTTTAAATTTCAACAAACAAATGGCCAACAATTAATTAACCCGCACTTAATGAAAACATTACAGTTAAACCGCAAAACCTTTTAATGGCAAAACATTAATCAAAATTCCAGCAATTGACATGGCAAAATATTATAATTAATGAAACCGCGCACTTGGATATTATTTATTATTAATTTCCTACATAGAATGTGGCACCTACGCCCCGTTTTCAGCCAGGCAAAGAAATAACTCATACGCCCCGTTTGACACTTACGTTTCCAATAATTCTTAGAGAAGGCTGCACGGCTAATCCAAAGTTGGGCTTTCGCTTTCGCTAGCGAGAGGGAATATTTCGGGGAGTATTTCTTGTCTCTAAACTTTTGGCATATTCACTACCGACCGACTAATTGAATTTAAGCCAATTAGGATGGGTTCTTAGCTCTTCTTAGCTCTTAAACAATTAAGAACTCATAGGCGCGATATCCATCGGATTCTGGCCATTTACTTGACCGAATTTAAGTGCATTTAGTGGCGAATTTAGGTGCGATCGCGCCCGCTGCTACCGAGAGAGCATGTGTCGTTCGTTTCGAAGTTGACGCGTCGGAGTGAAAAACTCGCATGAATGGACCGTCGTCTGGGCAAGACGTTTTTGTGTAAAAACCCCGGGCTTCAGACGTCGGCGGCGACGTCGACAGCGATCGCCGACTAAGTACGAGCGCTTTTAAAACTGAGCCGATCTCGCAGCCAAGTATCTGAGTATCTGTGTAGCTGTGCTCATATCCGTGTATCTGTGAGATACGAGTGCTACAACCAGGTGCTGCAATCCTCGCTCCGTTTAGACCAGAAATTTGGCAATTTAGCTTTAGCCTAAAACTTAAACACTGCTTTGTGGTGAGTTTGGCGAGCGTGTTGGGTTTTCCTTTTCCGACCGGCTTTCGGGGGATTTTTTTTAGTTTCTTACATATATTTCTTACATTTATTCTTCGCTTTATTTATGCTGAGTCACTGGCTGTACTTTGGGCTACCTTTTTACTTGTTTACTTTATTTTCTCGTCGCCTTTTTATCGCCTTGGTGACTTGCGTGGTTCTAGTTAAGTGAACTTGGCAGTCTTTTTATTGCTTCCTCTTGGTATTTCCGACTTTTGGGGTTTTTGGCTGAGGGATATGCGAGGCGACGGCCTGGAAAGAGTTGCCTTTTACTCTTGAGTTTTTCGAGATAAACTGCAAAATGTTTTTCGATAATTTTAGGAACGTGTTTTTGGAGTTCTTGGATCCTATTTATATATTTGAAGTGCAGGTTTACTAGGAAATAATTTCATATTTGTTATTTTTCATATATTTTTCCCCAGTGCATTTACGATAAAACCAAGGCTAATTGCGAATGTCTGATCCCATTCAAAAAGCATGCTTTATCAATTACAAATAATAAACCCCGAATTATCCACCTTGAAGGCAAAGAGTGCAAGAGTTGTGAAAAACTCCCCAACTCCCTACGACCACACTGAGCTATAAACCGAAGTGGAAAATTTTCCACACGGCGCAATTGTTTTTATGTGGCTAACACTAAGTAGTCTTATCGGCGGGGGCTTGACTATTAATTTCTCGCTCAGGTTCCAGACCGTTTTAACTAAAGCAAATCGCTGTTGATCAGTGGGCTGTAGTAGGTACGCATCTGACGTCATAACTACTCGTATTAATACTCGTAAACAGATATTAGCTTTTGTTTATCTCACCCGGGACGGAAACTGCTGAACTCTTCAATTAGAAACCTGATGCCAAGAACCTGGTCATAAAATTCTATGAGCAACGCTGAAGGACACCTGGATCATAACTTTCTCGAACTACAAATACGGCACTTAAATAGCTTGGAATGTGAGTAAAGCTCTGAGATCTAAAATATGATGTAATCTAGTTTAGATTATGATTTTCATATGGATTATTATATAAATAAAATGATCTTTAAATAGTTCATTTGCTTGCAAAATATATAAAGTTTACAAGTCAATATTTTTGCTGTGTAAGCTACAGTCGCTGAGCGCTGATGATTGATGACAGCGGCTTGCTTACTTTAGATTTCAGCACACATAATAGCATGACCGGAACTCGGAAGCTCCCTCTTTTTGTGGCACATTTTGCCGCCACAACAAAGGAATTTCTAGCCGCAGTTCAATGCGAATTTAGGGTCAAATCTGAACAACACTCAATGCGATCCTCAAGTGCTTGGCAAACTGCGTGGAGTCCGGAATTCGCACGGCTTACAAATGACACACAGCCAGAGTCAGTTAGTACGGTTATCGGCCAAGGATGCCACTGCAGTTATTTGGCCCCAAAAGACCTTAATCTAATAGCCACGAAGGTTGCAGTCGACAAGAACGACTTAATTGCAGATGTTGTGAAACATAAACTATGTTTTATTTTTTTGACAATGCGTCGACACATGTTGTCCGGCCACTTGCGGTCGTCGCTCGTTTTTGGGCAAACAAAAATTTTAATTTATATTGCTTATAATTATAATTACCAGCATTTTGCGGAAAAGGCCACGGCGGACATTAAAAGTATTCAAAAACAGCCACCGCGGCGGCAGACGTCGCTCCACTTGAATGGCAAGAGGAATTTGTCTCCGTCTCAGTTTCAGTTTTAGTTTTTTTTACTTACAGAGCCTCCTCCTTTTTTAACACTCATTGCAAGTTCAAGTTTGCCCGAGTCGGAGTTTAAATGGGTGATTAGTTAACGGCACGTTCGATTTAAGTGCCCGCGATGACGATCTTAACTGCATGATCATGTTCGGTACTTGGTACTTGGATTTAAGCAGCAAAGTGCCAAAATGAGCCAGAAAAAAGATGTTTTTTCAGACCAAAAGTTGAGTTTGTTTGACAAATGTGTGATATTACCTTTTAAAAGAATACAAACCTCTTTTTCTGTTAAGAATAAATATTAAACGAGCTAAGTGCTTTCGGTAAATCCCCCTTCATTTCGCATTAATTATTTTAAATTGTCTGCAAAACTTTCCACGTAAAAATATGTGTTCTGCAGAGGTCAACAGCTTTGTTTTGAGTCACTGAATTTATTATAAATTTATTTAGTACCTGAACATACTTTAGTTCATTTTAAAAGAATTTCCAACAATGTACGTGTTTAAATAAAGCTTATAACCTATACAAAGTAAAGATTTCTTCCTTATAACGTCATATTTTTTAAGGTTTATTTACTCTCTTAGCCAAGTTAAAAACAATTTGTATAAACTTTTCTAAAGTTTCTTAGAAGACTTAGCCAGTTTATATTCTTTTCCATTTCAGAAAAATATTGTTTTAATAGTTTGTTTGCCAGATTTTAGCATACATGTTTCTTTCTGAGAGTGTATTTGCTCGTTAGATTTTTAACGTACCTATTAATATTCAAGATTCAATTCACACCAAATTGCTAACTAGAGGGGGCATAGTAATAACGTTATGGCTCAGATCAGAATCTACTACGATTCCCTGCACTTCGAACCGGGCCAAGCCCTCGACAGTGCTGGCCCTTTAATGAGTTTAATGTCAAACCTTTCAGTTTGTTTGTCAGACACTTGGCACGGAATCTTGGTCTCGGATTCGTCTGGAAATCGCAACTATCAGCGATATTATATAATTATATACAAACTTTGAACCTGAAACAAACATGTTTCGTTGTACTTTATTGTGCGACAAGGGTGTGACCAGAACGAAACACCATTCATCCTTAACATTGAGAGTTGATTCACCTGTTGTTGGTTGAACGAAAACGAAAACAGGTCTCGAGTGTCAGGCCCCGGAGAGGTAACCTAGCCCAAAAAATCCAGCCGAGATCGAGAAGATCAAACGGAATCTCTCATTGCCAAGCAAATCGGAAATCAGACAGCACGAGTCAGACCCATGAAATATGACCTAGCCGAAAACAATATACTGACGACCCTAAAATTATTGCCAAAATATGACGTGAAGTGCAGAAATAGTTGTTGTTGTTGCTATTTTTATTTTACATATCCATTAATTCAATTACTCACAGTCATATATAGTGTCGGTGAGCGGTAAGCGGCAAGCGGACTTACAAAATATTCAACTTGGGCTCCAAGGGCCATAATTCACAGACGACTGGCCTAGAAGCCCGAGGAGTTGGCCCAACAACGGAACGGCATGCTTGTTGGCCAACAATATATATATTTGTTTCTTTCAATTGCCGCCTGAAGGACAACATTGGCCCTGCAGGCCCAGAATGCGCCGCAATACTCAACTCAGCCCGAGCATTCACACACACAAATCTCTTTCCTAACGCGGCCAAGAAAACGAAAAGTTTTCCCCCAGGCCGCTGCTTGGAGGCGTTGAAATGGAAATAATTACCCGCAGACTTGATGTTTTAATTTGTGGAAAATGCTTTTCATTTCTTGGGGATTTCTTAATTCAGTTGGGGATTAATTGTGGATTGATTGCAAGTTAAATTCCTGCAGAAAAATAAGTAATATGCTTAATATGAAATGAATTTCTTCTGTGAAAATAAAAAAAATATTTATTTATGTTTTAAATTCTATTTCTATATATGGAACTCTGTAAAATATGATACTTATGTAAAGAAATACTTTGTTAGCAAAGCAGAAAAATTTATATGTTTCATATTTAAGATGATTTGTGTACTGTTTACCTTGTTTGCCACTTTAAATATATATTTATTTATATTTTAATTAAATTATTTATGGTAAACTTTCTTCCTTGCTTATTTATCAAAATCTTAAAGTTAACAGAATATATATATTTAAACACTTAACATGACACTGCACTGTTAGCATAATGAGCCAATGTTAAAAATTAAGCCTAAAGTCGGCATACTTTTAGGCAAGCATAATTTTTATTCTAAAAAATATATAAAAATACCTTATCACACGAAGGAAAATATTATTTAATTCAATTATCATACTGACGTATATTAACTTAATAAATTAATTACATAATAACAACTAGTTCGAGACAAGTTCTTGAACTTATTAATCTTCGACATTGAAAATCCCGCCCCTTATCGACTGGGGCGTTACCTATTGCAATTTTGCTCTACAAGGCTTAACAAGATTTTCCATTGTTCAGGCGTAACTTTGAATTAAATTACTCCCTTATAATTAACTTGGGACTTCCATAGCAATTACCAATTACTGTCAAGGGTACTGAGCTCGGCTGTGGACCTACTTTGGCTGTAATATCGTTAATTTCTTTGGGGGGATTTACTGGCAGACGCACAAGCGCCTCTTCGTAATTGATCCAACTGTAAACTACTAACAAATGGTCTTAAAATTAAACATTTCCAACATTAATTAAGTATTAAAACGGGTTTTATGACGTCAGGCAATGGCAATATAAAGTGGGATTGCAATGTGCGAGGCGAGGCAAGAGGCAGGCACCAAAAACATTAACCCATAACTTCAGGTCGTCGGGGTTTTCTGACCTCGATTCCACTTACGCGAAGGGTCAACAAATTGCGGCAAAGCTCGTTATATTTATTGCACTTTATGCGTTTTTTTGTTTATCGGCGCCGCACTCAATCAATTGTCATTCAGTTTGATCGATATTTATGCACTTCACTCACCCATGGCAGGTCCTTGCCAGCTATGCTGATGATTACCTCTCCCATTGTCAGCTTTTTAATTATGCTCCATTTGTTGTTGCCTTATTATGCAATAGTTTTTTATATTAATTTAATTAATTAACTCTGATCTTTGTATTTTTTTTTTTTTTTAAGAACTATTTTTTCTGGTTGTCTACGCACAAAGCCTCGAAGTCGACTGAGTGACGTGCCGTGGCCCTTGGTTCACTTAATTTCAGATTTCTTTTTGCACAAAGCAGGTGCGGAGTGAGAATTTGGAGATTTAAATTAATAATAAAAATATATGGGACATACATTCGCTTATAAAATAAAATTCTTTGTAAAAAACACAGCTTTGAGAATTTTTACTATTTACACAATATAATTTTTTGTTTTATAAATATTTGTATTGAATAAAATGGGAAAAACCCGCGATTAAATATATTTTGGTATACGAAATACATTTAAAAATGATTAAAATTATAGAATATACAAGTCTTTTTTCGGTTTTTATAAAGCTTTTTTTTACATATTTTTTAGAGAGTCATTTCCTTATAATTTGATGCTCAAAACGCTTGGATCCGCCCCTGCTTTTTGAAGAACATTTAATAAGACTTAATTGAACTGTGCGGCTGACCTGCTGGCATGCGTAAACCAGCACATATAGCTCCATATAAGGCAGCATACCAGAGACACTAATGCGTGGAGAAAAAGAGAACACAGTATTTCTATTCCATCTTCTATGTATATAGTTTGCGAGACATTTTTGTGTGACCTTTTGGACAGCCTCAACCCAGCAAGAATGATATAATTTGTGTGGCGATTCCAACCTACCTCAAAGTGAGCAAACATGAAAATATGATTCTCTTCTAATTACAGAAACTTCAACCCTTCGGCTGCAAATGTCAATCAACTGAGAAGGCAAATAAAAACTGGGAATTTATTTTGCATAAATGTAAATATTAATTTCTCAGTTTGCCTATGCAAACAGTGAGCTGGTTAAAACGAGAGAGAAAAAAAGTGGAAATTAAATTGTGCAATCAAAAATTGTGATGAGCGGAGGAGTGAAAAAACCGAAATGCCAAAGCCTGGCAAATGCAGGAACTTTGTTTGACGCACCTCGTCCGGCATGGTTCGGTCAGAAACAGATGCCAAATGTCCATCAGAAATGCAGCCAATGGATTTGCTAAAAAGTACACCAGGCGCTGGCCACCACTGGTTTTGGATTTTTCGAGCTGGGATCGGTAGGAAGGCGGAGTACTCTCCGGATTAATTAAAAATGTTGCGCCTCCGGCCGCAGGCCTTCACTCAACGACTGGCTACAATGGCTTCAACTGCACTGGCAGCCAAGTTAATTGAATTGGCTTCTGGTTTTATTGGCTACTGGTTTATTTCTCCAATTAGAAATTAGTCTGAAAATGGCTTAAAGAAAGGCATCTCTGGCCTTTCATAAATAATCATTTCATATTTCCCTAAGCACGTGACCAAAACGAATTTTATTTTCATTATCCAATTGCTGCTTCCCATTGATAATCCCCCATGCGATCTGAATAAATCGGGGTCACCCTTTCACTAATTTAGCACCGTGTCGGCGGGCATCCCTTTGTCCTTGCCTTGATTTTTATTCTGTCCTGTGTGGTGGTGGTTTTAATTTCCAGCCTTTTGCATACATTTCAGCGCAATCTGTTGCCTAACTAGGCGTTACATTGATGCTACTTTCCGGGGGTTACGACTTCGACTCTGAGGGGCGACTATGGATGCTGCGGCGGCGTCAGCTGGCGCAACTCTCTAATTAGTCCTGACAACTTGTTACGAGATCATGCGAATCGAAGGCTCAAGACCCACCGAACTGGGTGACAGATGAGAGTCAGAAATAAAATAAGTTTTGGCTGAGCAGGTTATTGTATGGGGTAAAAGTTATTAAGGGATTAACGTTTGAGGGCAAGAAAGGGAGATCGATTTCCCAGAGTGATACGGGTAATTGAAAGTTGAATTGAGAAAATAAATGGGAAATAAAATAAATTAAGTTAAATTTCCGAGAGTTTTAATTTATTTCATAATTATTCTTGACATATTAATACGTAGTTTGTATCACTTATTTGAATTTAATCAAATTTACAAAAAGGTTTTCTTGGTTTTATACATTTTCCTTAAATTAAAAATTATTTTTTAACAATTTTCTAACTGCTTATAATACTTTAAATCGAAGACTTTAACTCTTTTCCCAACTGTTTCTCACTTAACTTCACAGAAGATCCCTTGAGACAAGACTCTTTTCTTTTCTTCGCGACATCAATAAATTTCCTCTGGATATATTTTGACTAATTACTGCCGATGTCATATAAATTCCCAACTTATTTCCGGGTGGCTGAGCCCACACACACCTTGAATCGTGATTTCAGTGCCCGCAGAGAGTCACATAACTCAGCGAGTACACAGGGAGACATACAAATTAATTAAAGGACTCCTTATGCCTCGGCGAGTCAAGTAGCGGTCCTCTTTTCCGGCTTTCACACGTTTGTAGGAAACCGCTCTTACTCGTCCTTTTTATTGCTCCTCCTTGGCCGCAGCGTCAAGTGATGAGCCTTTTTCAGGGATCTCTCGGGTAGGCAGAAGCAACAACCCTCCTCGAGTCCTGTGGGCTTGCCCCTGTTATTATTGTTTCGAGCTGTCAAATTTCGTTGTATCCTGCTATCCCTTGTGCCTCCTGTGCGCCTCCTTTGGCCTTTTTGCAATTTCGTGTAATTTTATTAATCACAACAACACATTTGTTGCCTGCTACCCTTTTTCTTTGTCGCCACTCTGCCGCTGTTATCCTTTTCATTTCTGGGTCTGTGGGCCTGTGTGTCCTGTCATTTAGTTTTGACTAATTATGCAATTTGTATGCAATAAAAAATATTAATTGCCTTCTCTCGTCCCCCCGTCGTCCTTCGTTGTCTTTGGCTGTAAAATTATGCAACTCTGCAGCCCTGTTTGTTGTTGTTTCCCTTTAAAGCTTTGTTTATTTATTTGTTGCTGCCGCGATTCCCGGTAGTGGGGCATTGGGGAAGTCCAGTAAAAACCATGGGGAAAAGGCTCTCTGCCAGGGCTATGCGAATTTTCCAGTTGGCTTAATCGGCGCCCCCATGCGTACATCAAAAATCAACGAAGTTCATCTGAGTAAAAAAAAAACGGGTATTCCAAAAAATAATAATGCAAAAATATTTTTCTTTTGGTCTACCATCAAAAAGCGGGAAGGGAACTTCATCGGAGGTCAGGGAACTGCAATGGCAAGAAAGAAATGTGAAAGGGTATAAAATTATGCAAAATAATAGCCAACATTAAAGGGACTTTATTAAAAATGAGATGTGGTCAGCAAATATTTTTTAGATGTAAATATAGTTAATAGGGATATATTTAACTGGGATTCATAAATTAATTTAACACTTACATAAGCTTTGAATAATAAGAGAAAACATTTAAATCATGATAAATTGAATTAAAGATTGAAGGGGCTAGTGTAAGGACATTGCACGTAAATTACCGACTTATATCGGTCAACAAATCGGGAAAAGATTAAGGAATTTGTAGGGCTTTCCTAAAACTGATTATTGATTGCCTCAACGTAACTATTTTTGATTTAACAAGAAAGGAAACTAATTTCTGTAAGCCGAAATTTCTATACCATGCAGTATGCATTAGGATCATGGCATCGGATCAAAATTCAATCATAACTAAGACAAAAATACATCAATTTTCATTCTGAAAGCTTTTCTATGCTAGTTTTTTTAAGTTTACATACTTAATTTACAATTTTATAAAAATCAACATTTTTATGGATTTTTGATAATTTTAATTTAAATACAAAAAATTTGTTTTCTTTCGGCCATGTCTAGAAAGGCTCGCCTGTTAATGCTGATTAAAAATATATAAGATTTATGGGGTCGGAAATGACTCCTTCATTAAATAAAATCATAATACCCTTCAATTAAACCGGAAATATTTAAATTTCTAAATTAACATTTATAGATAGATAGATAGAAAGATAGATATATTATAGATAGATGACAACAAACCCCAAAAATATATTAAATTCAATTCGGGAAGCTTTTTTAAGGTAGCTTTTTCTACGTTAACAAATAAAATTATGAATTATAAAAATCAACATTTGTGGCCATTTTTAAAAATTTTATCAATGTAACCCCTTATTAAATTTTATAAAAATATTTATAAAATAAAAAGAGTTCAATATATTTTTTACAACCCAAATCAGGCCTTGATTGGAACTCCATTATAACCAACTCAATCAACCATTTTTAATTAATTTTAATTAGCTATTTAAGAAATTAGTTTTTTGATTAATATATCCCGATTAGCCTCTTTCACGTATATTTCATTATACACCTAACCGGCCGCTGTTAACAACCACTCCACCACGACTCAACGAGACACTCTCCGACCGCTTTGTCCAAACACAAATAAATATGCACGAGCCGCCGGAAAACCGCAACTACCAACCAACCGCACACACACACTCGAACACTCGACAATAACAACCATTAAATGTGTAAATTTCATAAATTAACCAATAAAGTTGGCAATTATATCCATACAATCACTGATGGGGCAAAAAAAGAGCCAATGTGCAATCAAATTAAGTGAAATAAAGTAATAAAATGAATAAAATGCAAAATATTTTCATAAACTGAAATTCAGTTCATACGGCAATGAAAACTTTCCGCCCAAAGCCAAATAAAAATAAAAAACGGGACTGGCGAAAAACTTGGCAACTAAAAATCGCTTCATTCTAATTACTTCCTTCGCGACTTCGCTGAAGGACTTCCGCCGTCTAGTCCAAGTTCAAGTTGAACTTCAGGCAGGGAAGCGAGGGGGATAAGCCAGCGCATAAAACAATCGTTTTGTAATAAAGATGAAAATTTTATTAAAAGATGTCGGAAACAGATGTCGCCGCCCAGTGCCGAGAACGAGAACGAACTCCGATCCCCGGGAAAACCCACCCAGAGTGGGCAGCAAAAGCCAAGCCCAATGCCCAAAGCCAGCGACAACACACTCACTTTATAATCTTTTATCGCATTTTTTCTACTTGGCTGACACAAAGAGCGTATTTATGCGACTGTTAACGTTATGAAAAGCCCATAATTTCCCAGCCACCCCAGCAGAGGGTTCCTCAGTTCCCCTGCCCAGCTGCCCGGCGAATATAATAAAAATAATAAACGTTGTCCTGAAAATCGATGGCAAACAGAATTCGCATTCATTTCATGGCTGCGAGTGCGCCAGCAAAGTGGGCGGTGGCAGCAGCTGATATCGACAGTTAACTTGGCCGGAATGCTTTTTCTATATCGCCGTCCTTCGCATCGAGTGTCGTGTATAAATGTTTGCGCTTTATTATATTGCCACCGAGCCAGTCAGCCAGCCAGCCAGCCAGCTATAGAGCCACCCATGAATCCACTCAACCACGCATTTATCCCCGCCCATCTTGCAGCATCTTGTGACATTTTACCTTTTTTTTTCTCTCTTTTCTGGGCCCTGCAGACGACGATACACGATAATGATATCCATATAATGATGCGGCTGTCAACGGCATTCAATTCCACACACAGACACACATTCCCCATGAAGTTGTTTACTCGAGCTGGAGCTGGAGTGGCATCTGGCATGTGGCACTCTTTGAATTTTTGGCCAACTGAATTTACCTGCAAGGGTATTCCGGCGCACAACAGAGTTCAAAAAGGATGTTAGCTGGAACTTGTCATGACTCATGAGCTTTGGGCCTTGATTTCCAAGTTGAAAAGAGGAAGTAACAAGCCTTTGGTATTATCAGACGAACGACATCATCTGTTTGTGAAGAGAGATCAATAATAAGTTCTTGAAAGAGATTTTTATATTGAATATTAATCTGGGTAAAGGGGAGATTGTTTTGATTTAATTTTGGGACAAAAAAATTTTATATTCTGGTAAATATTTCCCTTATTCCCTTATTT